>JACSYO010001013.1:1860000-2002500 GCA_016806645.1 Ophiodon elongatus | reverse complement strand
AGGCGACATGGACGAATACGACGAAATGTTCGGGGTCGAGGACGAGTTCGAGGACCAGTTCGCCGACGAGCTGGACGCGCTGGCTCAGCTGGAAGGTGAGAGGCGGAGGGCAGCTCACAAACTGGAGCAGGACGTTCAATGTGTGTTAGTAAATAACAGTTAAATTAAGCTCCTCACACCAGACCTGTGAACCTAACTTCTTCATGAATTTACAGGACAAACCGGTGGAGTTTTACTGAGTAGGCTATATTTACACAAGTACTGCATTTAAGTACAATTTTGAGGTACTTTTACTTTACTTTACTTGAGTATTTTTCTGCTAATTTTACTTCATACTTCTACTCTACTACATTTCAGTGGGAAATACTGTACTTTTTTACTTCACTACATCTATTTGACATTTTATTTGCAGAATATTAATAAAAAAAAATCAACTGACACCTTTATATATATATATATATATATATATATATATATATATATATATAAATATATATATAAATATAAATATGTGTGTGTGTGTTATAATAAGCTCCACCTGTTACCAGCTGCAACATTAAAGTGATGTACACATTGATGCATCAATAGTTATAATCCAGTAATATGATGTATATTATTCCCAAATGGACCATTCTGCATAATAAGTACATTTACCTTTGTAAGATTTTTACTTGTACTTCTATACTGCAGACCTCCGTCTCTGTTTGACCTGCTGTTGTAGATACTGTGTAGTTTCTAACGTCAGTTGATTGAATGAACGTCCATTATACTTACTGAACTGCAAAGCTGTCAGCTCACCCTCTTTAAGTAATCAAGCTCACAGAAATTGTGAATCATTATTCAACCCCTTAACACCCTGTTTGCTTTAATTTAATCTCTAAGTAGTTTTAGGGTTGGAGAAATATAAATAATCCACAATGCCTGAGAATATATCGCATATACCCACGCACACGTGTGTTTAATATGTCTTGTGAATCATTTTATGAGTTTATATGCATCTAAATTCAGCCTGACATATGCCTTGGAAGCTTTTTGATCTTCGATTGAATTGGAAATTAAGTTCTGTGGGTGTTAATAGTTTTCTGGCTGCATCCAGCCCCAGACGGTGGGATTGAAGTTGTTAATGTAGACTGTAAAAGTAATGTCCCTTTGCTGTTATGAGATGTTGTCTGTATCATTTGTACACTATATATCATACTCTTAGTAACAGAGTGATTAATCTCTCAGCTGTCTATGTATTTATGTATGTTGATTAAGTAATCATCTAATATTAGAAAGAAGAGAAACCGGCCCATCACAATAATCACATTATTTATGTGTGTTTTGTCTTTTCTTGAATGGCTTAGAGGAATCCTCCAATCTGGGGAAACGTCCGAATCAGGTTCCAGAAAGCGACATTCCTGATGTAGAGCAGCTGCAGCATGATCGGTCCACCAGTGAGTTCCTCCTGAGAGAACACCGGCTTCTTTTGTCCTTGTTGCGTTTGACGGTTGTTGTAAGTTTGTCCCTTTTTTTTTTTTTTAATCTGACTTCGCACCCGCAGCCCCAAAGGCAAAGCGGACGAAGCAGGAAGCAGGAGTGGTCAAGCGACTTTTCAACTCACTGCAGACTCGAGAGAGCAAAGCCCCGTCCCAGAGTGATGACATCACACCGCCGTCCTCTCCGGAGCAGTATGAAACGCCTCGCAGCCTCAGGTAGGAGAGATGCATGGGCCAGTGCTAAACACGGTGTGAGTGGAAGATGTCAGAAGAAGGCTGATGCTTCGTGCATTAGATCTTTTTACACAGAATACTTGAAAAGCCAACACATTTTTTATGCAAAAGGCAGAGGCTCGGATCAAAAACAAATAAGAGGCACTTAAAAGCAAAACGCCACAAGGATGAAACATGGCGGTCTGCTATTTATAGAGACACAAAGGCACTTACTTGCCTGAGAGCTGCAGCTGGTGACACGTCACCTGTGTAGTATTGAACTATCTTTTTGTTCTCTTCTTTTAAAGTTTATATTTTTTTTATGTGCTTTTTGAGCACTTTAAACAAGATAATTTGCATTCTGGTGGTTTTCAGGCACTCCTTGTTTCGATACTGAAATTATTCACTCAATTAACGGAAAAACAGTTGATTACAATTGTGGTAATTAGATTAATAATTCGGAGAATATATGAAGTAACAATACCAAACATTTTCTCAATGCAACCTGTAAAATCTGAGGATTTTCTGTTTTTCTAACATTTTTGATTGTTGCTCAGACAAAAAGGAGGAATCTAAAGACATTGTCCTATTGAAACATGTGATGGACATTTATCATTATTCACATATTATAGATTGAACAATATATCTATTTTTTTTTTTAGGTCAATCCCAGCCGTGTTGGATATAAGTGGTTTTGCTACAATCCCAGAGACGCCGAGGCGACCTCCCACAGCGGCGCCAGCATCGCTGCATGTGCTAAAGCGGCCTCCTTTAGATGGAGAGTACGTCACTGTGACCGACTCATCGGGGAGTCGGGTCTACCTCAGACAAACGGAAGACACGGGGGCAAAGGTTAAACTGGCTTTTTGTCAGCAGTTCGTCCTAAATACTGATTCATTTTCAAAACACACACCAGGTGCCTGTATTTGTTATATGTATTTATTTGCATTTACCTTTTGTGTGTGTGTCTCCAGGTAGTGGAATGCAGATTGGCACCAAACTCCCAGGGTGCACTGGGGCTGCTGACGGTGCCAATAGGTGTGTTGAGAGAGCAAGAGTCAGAGAGGGTGAGTGACCAGGCTGCCGCTGTTTGTGAATAATCTGCCGAGTAGCCTGCACACACTATTGATGCTCTTTAACCACATGTGCTAAATGTTAGTTTCCCTAAATCCAAACATTCGATCATGATCAGCAAAATACAGAGAATAGAACAACCATTTTCATACGAGCAGAGGGGATCTGCATTAAATAAACATGCATTATTTACATGTCTGATACAAAACAATGCTTACCCGGGCAAATGAGCAAATGTTTGATAATAATATGATAGAAGCCAATAACTTGAAATTTGTAATTCATACAGTCATTCATTTGGAAAAATTATGATTACAGCTGATAATTTAAACACTAAAATAAAATACATCAATGACCCCTTTTGTGTATAGATTCAGTGATTCACGTTATGTGTTTATGTACCGGCAGGATGTATTTTAGATCAACAAATGCAAACATTTTGTGAACTGTTTGTGCATAAGTGAACTCTCAGGCTGTTGAAATTGCAAGTTTGGTTAATTTTCTTCTCTTCCTTTGAAATCCTGCAGCGCATACAGAGGGTTATGGAAGAATCTCAGTGTCTCAGTGATCAGCTGGCCAGGTAACTCACTGACCGTCTCTGTCACACCGTCGCATCGAGAATGTGATGACATGCAGCAGCAGTACATGTTTTTTTTTAAATTTTCTTTTTTGAACTTGTGCCACCTTGCAGCAGTGTGAACGATGTGCTCGTTCAGCCTGAAGATGAAGAGAACCACGATCCTCAAGACGCAGAGGGACGAACCTCTCGACTCTGGGTGGACAGATTCTCTCCCCGACACTACACAGAGCTTCTCAGTGACGATGTAAGTCATGTTTCGTGTCTCTGTGTAACTGTATGTCTACACGCTCCGAGTGAATGAAACCTCTTAAAAGTCGTAACTGAACCCCAGAGTTTCTGCTGAAGTGCCTCATAGTGCAGCAACACTCGTCTTTCTGATTAACTAAAGGCATTCATTATTAAGGATTCTGTTATTCACCCAGTATTGTTTGTAGTTTTATTGAATAAGAGGCATTTATTAATTATGCATGTTCGTAATCCCGAGGGGGTTAAAACAAAAACGAATATCCAAATATGAAAATGTAAAACCGAATTCGTGATAGTAGATTTTGGCCTTATCGCCCAGCCCCAAGTCCATCAAGCTTTCATGCTACAGTTACAAAACGTAAAAAGCGCGACATGAACTGCTGGGCTCGGTTTACGTTACTTTAATACAAATTTTGCTGAACTTACTGTTTTTGAATTACTGTTACCCTTTTAATTAGCTTAAATTGGTGACGAAAGCTCGCTCCAAATGGTCACTTGGCTCCACATCAGCCAAAATGGCAAAATTAAATTGCAAAAGTTGTGTTTCAAGTAGAGGGCAGTTACTAATCATATTTATAACACAATATCTGTGACTTCAAATACTAAAATGTGGATTAAAAAGAGTAAAAGATTTGGACCAGAACCCAACAACAACACTATTAAATACCACTAAACATTGGTTTTCAGCTGGAAAAAGTGGTTTGCGGGTTGAGTTACTCTTTAATGTCGTTAAGTCCAAGTATCTCACTCTGATGCCGGCTGTGTTCCTGTTTCATTGCAGTTTACCAACCGCTGTCTGCTCAAGTGGTTGAAACTTTGGGACACCGTTGTGTTTGGAAGAGAGAGGAAGTCCCGCCCTGTCCGGTCTGACATACAGGCCCCCAACCAGAACTCATTCAAACCCAATCAGCCCAATCAGAATCCAAACCGCTTCAAGAGCAAGGTTGAGGTGACTGAGGAGCTACTGGAGGCCGAACTGGACCAGTACAAACGACCCAAATTCAAGGTAAACACACCTGCAATTTCAGTTTAATGACCTTTTAGTTTTTCTACAAGATATAATTGACTTTGGTCTTTCTCTAGGTGGCATTGTTGTCTGGTCCTCCAGGTTTGGGAAAGACCACCCTGGCCCATGTCATAGCAAAGCATGCTGGGTACAACGTGGTGGAAATCAATGCCAGGTTAGACAAGCCAAATAAAAAATGACACTAATAATAGTGGTAAATCATAAATAGGTTCCCGGTTGTGACCCCAGTGGCTCCGGTTGTCTTTTTGCAGTGACGATCGCAGTGCGGAGGTGTTCCAGAAACGCATCGACACAGCGACGCAGATGAAGTCAGTTTTGGGAAACAATGAGCGGCCGAACTGCCTCATCATCGACGAGATCGACGGAGCACCTGCAGTACGATACGGACACTTAAAATCTGTTTTTTTTTAAAGCGCTCCTTCAGTCTTCGTTACTAATGTTTTTTTTTCTTCATCTGTGGTGTTTCGACAGGCCGCCATCAACATCCTTTTAGCAACTCTGAACAAAAAAGATGGACACGGCGGGGAGCCTGGTTCAGAGACTACGAAGAAGAAAAAGAAGAAGGAGTCCCTCCTGCTACGACCGATCATCTGCATCTGTAACGACCTGTAAGAGAGACTGTGGGAGCATCACAGTGGAAGTAGTAGATTTTATTTTGATGCAGTTCAGTCTTTTGACTTGCTCAACATGTGTTGATTTTGTGTTTTCTTTTGCAGCCATTATCTGATTACCTCTTTTTCCTTTTAGATATGTTCCAGCTCTCAGACCGCTCAGGCTGCAGGCCTTCCTCCTGGTTTTCCCTCAGACTCAGCCTTCCCGCCTCACACAGAGACTGGGAGAGGTCAGCACACGGACACACACACACACACACACACACACACACACACACACACACACATAAAAGGACTACACAAACATTAGCGAACACTCAGGTTCACATTGTGATTTTGTTTCCAGATTTCCATCAAGCAGGGGATGAAGGTAGACACGGGCACTCTGTTGTCGCTGTGTGAGAAGACTGACAACGACATCAGGTCTTGCATCAACACACTGCAGGTGCGTGGCAGCACCGTAACGGAAAGTCGTGTGTGTTGCATGAGCAGTCATATACAGTATAACTATATCTCAATATGTGTGCTTGTCTGCACAGTTCCTCCACAGTCGCGGCCACAAGCAGGTGAACTCAAAGACCATCCAGTGCGTCTCTGTGGGGCAGAAGGACCAGAACAAAGGCTTGTTCCATCTGTGGCAGGGAATCTTCCAGTTACAACGTACAAAACGGTACAGTTTGTCTTACCAGAGGTTTTCGTGAAATTATAGAGGTTTTGCTGCCACAATTACTCGAGGCAGCCAAAGTTCAAGTTTAGTCAAACATGTTGAAATGCAAAAGATCAGGATATTTTCATGACGTTGTGCTCCCACCACAATGCAGTGGTCAGGGTCCCTGCAATGTTCATAGGGGTCCATGACTGTTTTGTAAGTTTGCATTTACTGAAACGGAATTTCTCAGGGTACCTGTAGATCTTGAAAAGCCTTAAAATGCATTCATGCATTGATTTCACTTTCCTTTTAAAAAAGGTATTATTAAGTTAAAATGTTTGTTTTACAAAGGTCTTTATCTTATCTAAAGATCTCCACTTTATTTTTTATTAATATTGCTATTTAATATTGTTATTATATTGTTCCAGACCTTTGACCTTATATATAATATGTGGATCTTAAATGATTATGTTATTTTCTTTAATTGGTCCATTCATTCTCTGCTGCTTATCTGGGTTCAACTGACAAATGTCAATACATTCATGGACTTGGTAAATAATTCAAAGTCATACAATCCCTACTAGTTTTTTTAATTAATTCATTAATTTTTCCGTTATGATCATGAAACGGGTTTTAAATTCCATTCTGTGTGGGGTTAACAATTTCTTTAAGTGTCAGAGTTTAACTTGTTGAACAGTAAAGAGTTTTATAGTACTCATAAGTTTGTCATTTCTCTTGTCTGTGACAGACTTTTATTTTGTACTTTGATCAGTGAGCATGAATGAAACGAGGCCACGGTCCTCCCAAGATAATAAAATCATTGGCACAATAGAAAGGCACCTTCAAATCAAGGGCTTATCTATAACTTTACTGTCTTATCTGTAACCTCTCTCTGCGTATTGGGTGCGAACTAAATAGATGTTGACTAAACATTCAAATTTGTTCTCCCAGGAAACGTATTGGTGAGGGCTTTGACGAGGAACCGGGTTCAGGAAGTGGAGCTCAGAGGTTCCAGCACATTCTACATTTAGCTTCATCTAGTGGAGAGTTTGAGAAGGTCTCTCAGGTAATGAACACACCTTCAAGATGTTTTCACTTTAATCTGAAAGCATCGGCCCATGCTTTACACACGGCAGTTAAGCCACACATTCATAGTTTATATAAAACTCTACATTATGATTTCTTCGGTCTGATATCGGCTCTCTTTTCCTCAGGGTCTGTATGAAAATTATCTGTCCATGCGTGTGAGGGACCCCAACATGCAGAGTGTGTGTGAGGCTCTGGACTGGCTGTCGTTCTCGGACAGGTTGAACTACGTGATTATGCACGGGCAGAACTTCTCCCTCATGAGATACCTGCCCTTCCTGTCCGTCACATTCCACTTCCTGTTTGCACACACAAACGTGCCCCGCATCAGCTATCCCCACAGCCAGCACGAGGTACGAATCAACTACATGCACCTGATGATGATCACATGATCTAAACAATCAATGTTTCACATTGAAACACTGCAAATGATATTGATTGACAAATAAAGAAGGGCAGATCGAAACAAAAAGAACAATAAACAAATAACAAACGCATAATATAAGATGTTTAGTGTAGATAATAACTGAGATTATTGTATCCTCTCTGGTCTTGTCCTCTCCAGGCCTCCACCCGGCTCCTCAGCAGCAGGAACGCTTTGTCCAGCATGTTGGCCGATATCCCAGCATGCATCAGGACAAGGATCAGCCAGCTCAACCTGTCCCTCGATATTCTCACACTTCTCCTCGACATCATCTGTCCCAAACTACGGCCTGTATGAAAAACCATGTTCAGTAAACCCGTGCATGTGTGTTATAGTAGGAACATGGATCCCAGGTTCTGCAGCTCTGCATCTGTTCAAGTAAAAGTCAAGAACACAAGGCCATATTTATATAGACACTAATAGAGCTGTGCAACATTTTCTTTTTTTTCTTTTTTTTTCCAATGGCACTGCATTCAAGCATTTAGTAACATTCTGGTTACTTGAGTTACAGACCTTGCTGCGCCCAAATTTACACTCACGGGTTTCATAAAACATTAAATGCATTGTATAAAATGTCAGTAAAACTTTCAGTAATCTTGAATCCTCTCTCTGTGTGTGTGTGTGTGTGTGTGTGTGTGTGTGTGTGTGTGTGTGTGTGTGTGTGTGTTTTTCTCTTTCCAGGTGAATCCGCAGCTGTTCAGCAGCAGAGAGAAGGAGCAAATGTGTGAGCTGATCAACACCATGCTGGCATACAACCTCTCATACAGGCAGGACCGCACGCCTGAGGGGCAGTACACATACATCCTGGAGCCGTGAGTACACACAACACACACACACACACACAACACACCCACCCATGCACTCTACTGTATGTTGCATGTGGACACATGCAGGGCAGATGTGTTTTTCTGGGGTGTTGAAGGTCACTGCTCTTGTCCAGACTGTTGCTCTGCATGGAGGCTTAGAGAGTAATCCCCTTAACACCTGGTGCGTGTGTGTGTGTGTGTGTGTGTTTGATGGTAGTGGTGTGGGAGCAGAGAAGCAAGCTGGTGGGAAAACAGGGGAAAGGATGCGTTTTTGAGGTTTGAGTTATTAGAGCCGTAAAAAAATAGGAGGAAAGAAGTTTTGGAGGGAGGAGGAGACGATCTGAAATATCGAGGCATGTTAAAATACAAGATTCAAACTGAACGGAGCAGAACTCGGCAGGTTTTGGTTCAAACCGGCGCTTTGACTTGGGAGACCTTCGTTCCTCTTGGACCTTCTTTGAGGACAGCAGAGAGTCTGGCAGAATGAGATAACTAGACGTACATCTCGGTCATGCCGACCCAGGCGGAGCAGCGGCCCGGCGCCCAGAGGGCCTCCTTCCTACAGGCTCGCTGTGACAACGTGCTGGTCACCAACGACTGGTGCCTGCCTCTGGTTTTGGCTCTACTGCTGCTTCTGCTCATCTACACCTTCCTGTACCTGCCGTCTCTAGCTCACCACAACGCCTCTCTCTGAAACTCTCCATGGATGAAGTCTTGGAACACAATTGTGGGAATAAACATTGTAAAGGACGCAGACGGCGGATACGCCCCAAGTCTCAACGGGGATGTCTGATTGGACGGCTCTTTTTTTTGACAGCGTTTGTTGATTGGTCAGACCGTGGTCTGATTGTTAACGTCGCCTGGTTTTGGAGGCTATCGGTGGGCAGAGACATGCAGTAAAGTTGAACTTCATTCATTACAAATCGATCTTTAAAACCTTTAAGCATTATGCGCTTTAATGTGGAACTTCTATCTCAGGTCTGTTTATTGTGCTGTATTTGCGGCGATATTTGTACTCTCCTGATATCCGAGAATACATGTGAATATGATTATAGATAAACCGCTAAGACGGAGCTAAATGTAAGTGACTTAAAGTTAAGTAAATGTACCTTGGGTTTAAAGTTAAATTGGACATAACTTGGGGCGAGACGATACTTCAATATGATAATTTATCGTCTTTCAAAGGAACCGTATCGTGATGAAATCACATATCGAGATATCGTCATACACAATTATGTTGTCTAAATTGATAAGAAACGCATGCTAACTCAAATAACTATTGTCTCAATTGTATTATTGTATAGTGTATAGATTTAAACTGTTAATGTTCATTTTGCACAAAAGTTCTTAAGTGAGAAAATACTCTGTACTTTTCATTTGTCAAGTATTTAATTCATACAGGAGCAAACAGAAATAGGCTTCACCACGTGGTTACTACATATAGACTAGTTACTTATTGAATGACCAGAAAGCATGATATATATTGTTATTGAGCCCTAAAGTGACTTGCAGTAAATGATAGATTCATATATCATAGGACATATGGTTGTCTGTGCTTTTTTTTTAACTAAATATATTCTGGAAATGTGCTCACCAAAGGTTAAACTACTTAGCTGCGTAGATGTAATTCATCATGTTGAACCATCCAATCAGCTCCTTAATTATAGAGTTTGTTCTGATGATAATATCGCAGATATTTATAGTGATAACTTGCAATGAATAGCTCAGTCACATAGATGGTTAGAATCTTATATTTATTTGTGTGTGTGTGTGTGTGTGTTGGAGAGAGATGGAGATCAGCGGTAAGAGGATTAAGGTTTTAGAGATTCATGGTTTTATTGTGGAAAACATAAATCATGCCACCAAAAGAGGAAGCTTAAAGTTATTGTTTGTCATTTAACAAGGTTCCCCTCTGTGAGTTACACACTTTTATGAGTGCGTTTAAACTATGTGTGTCTCTTGTTGTTTGTGTAGAGCTATTCACTTACTGTGTGTGTGTGTGTGTGTGTGTGTGTGTGTGTGTGTGTGTGTGTTTGTTTGTGTTTGCAGGCGTGTCGAGGAGGTCGTGAGGTTTCCAGGTCTTCCACCGCGCCGCCAGCTGACGTACCAGGCCAAACAAACCGTCAGCAGAGAGATGGAGCAAGAGAAGATGAGGAGAGCCGAGCAACTGATGCTGCAACGAAACCCTCCAACTGTGAGCCAGATTTTAGGTTTATTAAATCCAGCTCATCCTGTAGACCATTAGTTAATAATCTAACGTGTTCGTCATCTGCTGTGTCTGCGTTCAGCTGAAAGAGGTTGAAAAAAAGAGCGCCGGCCCGACATCTACCAGGAACCATCAGCAGAGGCTGGAGACCATCGTCAAACAGACCACAGTGGAGATCAGGGTGAGACACACACACACACACACACACACACACACACACACTTATTTTTATCATTTATACACTACAACATGGTTTTCTAGCTCGTCCTTTAGGCAGCAAGACTTGTTTATTTCTGTTTCTCGCCACACAACAAACCCAACAAACAAACAAGTAGAGAAAACGGTGAGTGACGTGACAGCTGACCGTCTGGTTCTCTCTGCAACACAAGACGCTTTCTGGCCGGTGAGCTTTCCGGTTCACAGCGAACCTGCGAGGTTTGTTGCTGAAAATGGAGCTCAGATAAACTCTGACACATTTCACCCTCAACACCGTGTGAGATGACCAACATGCTCTTAATTTTTAATTTGGAATCATTTTTTAATGAACGCTGATCTATATTTATTTACAAATCCACAGAGAAACGGTAAAACAGTAAGCCTAAAACTTCTGATTTCTTTCTTTTCGGAGGCCTGAGCCGTTCGTAGCCAACGAACTATAAACAGTAGAAGAAACGACAAACGTGCTGATGAAGCTCACCGTGTTTACCTGAGGGGGAACTGGAGGGTTGGTTCCACTACCGCTGTAGGTCGGCATTATCAGCCGTATTAGAGCAGTGTAGAGCGGCGGCCACGATCTAGTCAGCGGTGCACGCTCACGTGCACTAAATGCATGCAAGGCCGCGCGGCTATGTGAACAAAGAGAAGAGAAGCGAGAGAGCGACTTCATTCTCTGCTCGGCTAGACATTACTCCACTATATCTTTACATAACACATGTTATGCTATATTAATGCTCTGAATGTCGTATATTGCTCTTTAAATATTGATGTGAGTTCAAGTAAGTTTTACTTGAATGTCATTTAACTTGTTACGTCATTAAATACTTTCTTTTAACCCATACAACATGTATACATGTGCTCATTTTAAGCTAAAAATGTCACCACCGAGGATATTAGTAGGCATTGATTAAAAACAAATAAAAGATGACAAGATGAGTAGCAGTCCATTGTGCATCTCAAACCTGTGTGCTCTGCTGCTCAACGTGGATTTATTATCTAAAAAGCTAAAAGCATCTAGGCAGCAGCGCTTTCAGTCTTAAGCATTTGTTTGTTACTACATGGTGCGTTTCTCAGAGGCTGGCAATTTATGCTTTTTATTTTTTTTACCTTTTCGTTGGTTATTTAATCACCGAGTTGAGTAGAGGATCAGCACTCTCTTCCTGCCAGCACTGAGCTTCCCATAGTCTGTATGTGTCAGTTGGTGCCTGCAGGTGGAGCCAGTATCTGTTGGCACTGACCATCAGAGCCTCTCTGGCTGAGCTGCAGTTTGAGTGGTTCAGGAATAGAGAGAGTGAACCTCTAGAGGGTAGAAATGAGGATAATGAGAAGCCACTGTGTTGCAGTCCCTCATGGTGAAACTGGGAAATCAGGCTAATGAGAGATTGTGTGTGTGTGTGTGTGATCGTTCGTCGTTATTGACCTCCTTATTGAGGACAGTGTTTCAGAAACTTCCCGATTAACCTCATCGTCACTCTGTGTTCTCATGTCTTGCAGCCGGAGGTGGATTTCTTCGGTCGAGCTCTTGCCCCCAAACCCAAGAGGCAGCCCACCTCAGAGACAGGTACTGTAGAGACTGTGGACCATGTGACACCAGTGTGGCTTCATTTGTCCACTTCCTGTGAGCCCACAGGCTGTTCAGGGACAAAGCCCACTGAGGCCCATCAGGTCCAAACAGAGGTGATAACTGATGTGCGTTATGCAACACTTGCGGGCGGGAGATCTGATCTGTCAACAGCTCCTGCATTTTCCCTCCATAATGTTTGTAATATCATATTTCTACTGGCATCATAAAAGGCCCAACATTAATGGATTTACAGTCTCTTTCTTATATTTGAACACCAGCCAATACAATTAACAATCGACATATTTTACCACGTGTATAATGCTGCTATACTTAGTTTGCTACATTCATTCATGGAAGTTTGGAGAGTTGCAGTTGGCCTTCCTGTAGCTTCGTGTCACGCGACTGCTGTCTTCAAATGCATCGCGGCTCCGCACCAAAAATACGTGGCACATTTACACCAACAATTAAAGCAGAATTGTGTCGCTTGTTCTCATTATTTTCAAAAGTGTTTCCACTTTAGCTTGCAGTGATTAAGTACACAAAACTTTGGAACACGCATGTTATTGTTCCTCTGTGACTTCCTATAATATTCAGTAATAACCCCCCCCCCGTTATTGCTTTTTGTGTATTTGTCATACACCGCATGAACGTCAACATCAACGACAGCAACTTGTTCCTTTCACTGTGGAGGAAAAACAGGTTCTGAGTCAAAGTCGTCCTATTTTGCTGGTGTGCAGGTAGAGGATCACTGTAATTGCACAATTATTATAATAATAATAATTGCTTTTTATTCAGTCGTCAACGTCGGCCAGGATTCAGCGCTCAGTGGTCGAGGAAAAGTTCCTGAAAGCACCGCATTACTGAAATGGATCAATGGGATGGAAACAGAGCTGTGGCTGTTTTCTAGGTCAAAGCAGGATCAAGCACGGGGTTTCGTAGCTCTCCTGTTCATTTTTATATGTTTCATTAATCAAAGCTAATGATGTACGTGCATGAGAGCCCCGAGGGTCACGCAGATAGATGTATCTGCAATTTTCACTCAACAATCTTGTGACACACTGGTTGATGGAAATGGTTGAAATTTAAGTCGCTGACATACAGCAAAGCACCCTGGGATGCTATGAGTCGGACTCCGTTTAAGGCTCATTTTCACGATTGATTATTTTAGTCTGTAGAAGACAGAAAATACGTTTTCTTTTTCATCACAAGTTCTCAGAGCCAAAGCTGATAAACGGGTGAAATGGTGGTGGAAGAAAAAAGAAAGAAAGAAAGAAAGGTATTCAGGTCCTCTAATCATATGAGAGAGCTCCAAATCCTCACAATGGGGGAAGTAATTAATTTTGTTCTCTTTAGAGGATTAGATTAGAATCGATTAGTTGATCAAAATAATCCATGACAGTTTTGACAATCAATTAATGGTTTACGTCGTGCTTGAAGCTAAAATGACGGAAACTTACTCGTTCCAGATTCTAAAAATGTGAGTGTTTTGTAGGTTTTCTTCCTCGTCTATGAAAAATAATCTGAATATTTGTTGAGGTTCAGGCAAAACACTTGGCTTTAGGAAATTGTGATTTCTGACATTTTTTTGTTTTTAGCTTAATGTCTGCATTCCTTCTCTGTTTTTATATTTTACTTGAAGCCCTCTGTGATGTCTGCTCTTGAAAAGTGCTCTATAAATAATAGTATTATGATGATTAATATTAATCAATGCATTGAGCAAATAATCGCAAGGTTAATTGATTTATGAAAATAATTGTTAGTTGCAGCCAGCGATTAATCAATTAACTGTTAGATTGATTGACTAGTCGTGAGGTCGCTTGAGAGAAGCTTTAAGGACGAACGGGTCCTCTCCTTTTTCAATTAGCCTCGTAGTCTATAAAACGTTATGTATATTACCTTTTCACTGATTTCACATCTTTTTTTATTCAAAATGTCTATTTTACATTTGTGATTCATGACTTCTGTAGTACTTCCTTTTTTGTTGTTAAGCACCAAAACACCAGGGAAAATGTGTATGTGGAATCATACTTGACAATAAACCTGATTCTGAATAATAAAAAAGGTCTTTCTCTCTCTGCAGGGGAGAAGTGTCCAGTCTATTCTATGGGCGTGGCGGTGGGCAACAGTGATGTGTGGTTCCGGTTCAACGAGGGCATGTCCAACGCTGTCAGACGCAACGTCTACATCCGAGAACTACTGTAACACACACACACACACAACCGCAACCGCCTGTATGTTATATGTAAGTGCATCAATAAAACCAAAATCCAGCTGTTAAATTCAAAACAGTCTTTATTTTGATTGACAGTGTAAAGAGCCAATAAAAACGTGTTGTTGAACATTTCTCAGCAGTCCATGAAAACAAACCTCTAGAAAGCTACTCAGTGCTGCACGCTCACACACAAACACACAGTAGTCTTTACATAAATTAAAAGCATTCAGGAGTCTCCCAATAAATAAACATGATAATAGCAATAATATGTGTGTGTGTGTGAGAGAGAGAGGGAGAGAATGGGTGAGTTAGTGCAGCGTGACTGTGCGTGGGAGTGCATGATTCTTTAGTTTATATGCATCCGTGATTGTGTCTATATATGTGTGTGTGTGTGTGTGTGTGTGTATTTTGTGTATGTGTTTGTGAGTGTGTGTGATCATTAGAGGATCACACACTTGCCCTTCTCCACCCAGGGGTTAGCTCTCATCAGCTCAGGGTTCAGAAATGGATCTTCACAAACACAACCCTCGATCCATTTCACCAGCCTAGAAAAAAAAAAACAGAACACTGTAAGCATGAATCTGATCCTCAATACTTGTGTGCGTGTGTGTGTGTGTGTGCGTGTGCGTGTGTGTGGACTGCACACTCACTCAGTAACGGTGATGGAGGATTTCTCTCTGTTGATTGCCAGCTGATACTGAAGGCTTTCCACTTCTCTCCTCATCTGTGGAACGTCTAACTCCTCCATGATGCTTCTGCTGTTCACACAAAAGAAACACACAACCCATTGAGGCTTGAGTAGATGAAAGAGTTCAGACACACCGTACGTCAAAATATAGGTGGAAATCAAATGTTTTGTCATCAAAGATGTTTGATTTCTACAGTTAAACACGTGATATGTCATTTTTATGCCACGTGGGGTCGTGAAGTAGCGTTGCATCATGGGAGTTTTTCCCCCCCCAGTTAGGATTCCTTCAGTGTTCATCGGGACCAGTAAACCAGTAAAACACAGAATGAAGCACTTTTGCTTTAAAAAAAAGCCCCGAGCATTTGATCAGCTCGCTTCATCCGGTTCAAATATGTAGTTAAAAACAACCAAGATCCCAAAAGTATATCGTAAAAAAAAAAAAGAAAAGTGCCTTGAAAGTGGAGAAAATGATCAATTTAAGAGAGTGTTAGGCAGACGACCACAACGCTGACGTACGCACTGAGGCGAAATGACGCCATTGACAGGCGACCAAATGAAGCAGACGGTTGCATTGATTAAAATTATATTTGGGTTAATGCACAACTCAACACTTTACGTAACTTGAGTCTAGTCGTTGTAGACATTTTAATGCTGAAAAGTTACACATTATACCTTTTTTTAAAGTTGATTATTGCTTGATTATTGAAAGTCAAGAATAGAACAAAAATAAACTGCAGCGTTGATGGTACAATGAAGATGCCCCTTTATTTCGGTGGTCTCCCAACCTTCTCCTAAAACAAAGCCTCGTCTACTTGTGACCTCTCGTCTCTGGTCAAACTGGTCACAACCAGAACACGTTTGCAACCAAAGAGCATTTCCCTTCCCTTTTATTTGAATAACCCTTCAGGGTCCTTAAGAAGTAAGAAGAAGAAGAAACAGGCAGATTTGAGGAAAGTTAGTCTGAAAAAGCATATTTCTGAAGCAGAAATACTTTTTTTTGTTTTCTTCTCTTGTGACCCCTCGGTGGGAACCACGTCTCTGTTTGACAGATTTATGACGATAACGGGACGAAAACCTTCTAAAGACCAGATGGAGAGAGAAGAGGTTAACGGGACACATTCATGTTGAGATAGTTGCTGTCAAGATGCCACACTGAGCCATTAGTCGAGTGACCTGCTGTGAGTGGGAGTTCAACTACTTCAGTGTCAGCACCTCTAGTGAAGCGCATCGTCTTATTTGTATCTAAACCTGACATTTTTAATGTATGTGATGGAAGATGTTGAACCTTTAACTTATATAAAATGTAGAAATACTCTTATTGGCCAGCAAATCCCATGAAAAGACCAAAACCATCGATGTTAGTTCGTCTCCGAATACTTTCCACTTGTAAATCTGTAAAATCGAGTCATAAATATATTGTTTCATTATAAAGAAAACGGCTCAGTAATATTGGAGTTCTTTATATTAATGAATAACCTGTTTTATTTTTTGCTCTGTTGAGTGTTTACAGCAGCAGCTCTGAGTCTGCGGGATCGACTGAATAAAGTAAAGCGCTCGTGTTCGTCGTGATGAAGGAACCGAGGGGTTCACTAACGTGTTCTTTACAGTTTTTACAGCACAGAGGGGAAATAAATATACACAGACAACACTCGTTAGAAGAATCAACTCAGTTTGGGTTTGGGGATTTTTTATTGGATTTTTTTTGGACCAAAGAAAAATAAGAAATATCCTTTTAATTAATTTAAGGCAAAAGTACTGAAGTATTAGCCAGTAATATGTCTGTAAAGTACTTATAGTGAAGAACCAGAGTGTTAATTATTGATGTGTTAACATCCTTACAGGTTGTATTTGGTCCCTTTGGTACCTAATTAATGCAGTCTGATACAACAGTACTATGATAAATCCATCATGAAGGTTTTAATTGTTCAGTTTTAGTTTAAACTGTTTTGTGTTTTAGTTTGTGGTAGAACTGGGCGATAATTCACTTGCATTGAACACTTGCTAATGCATTTTCTAAATTGAGAACAAGCACATACTAACATACTTCTCAGAAAATCTGATAATGTTGCACTAAAGTTCTTGATAAACACAGGAGGATACAAAGAAATGGGCTTTACGTGTGGTTATTTCATATAGACTATATATTTATTTATTTAGGCCGTATCGCCCCAGTTTGTGATGCTGTTGACCTACATTCTATTATACGAAGACGTTTGTCACCACATTTATTTATCATTGAGGATAAATAACAGACGCATGTATATATATATATATATATATATATATATATGATGCAATACTGCTCAACAGTACATCAAACTACATCCCCCACCTCTCTAAAACACTCCATCCAAACTGAACATTATAACCTTCATGAATGATTTATTTATAATTTATTTATTGTAGTGCTGTTGTTTTAGCCTGGTGTACCTAATAAACTGGCAACAGAGTGTACACTCACTGTGTATTTGCAGAGTAACTGTCAGGTAAATGTACAAAAGTACAAATACCTCGACTGCACTGCTGTAGAGGAAACGCAGCGTTCACGTCGCACCACATCAGGAGCACAATTTAAAGGTATTTATAGTCAACATAAGTATTTACGGATATGCACTTTGTTGGATTACTCACAGGTTTAAGATTTAAAAAACAAAGTACACTGGCTGTGTATTTGTACTTATTGTAAAGTGTGCCCCACCCTGCCACAGGCCACATTACAGCAGGAAGAGGGGGAGAGAGAGGGAGAGAGGGGGAGAGAGAGGGAGAGGGCCCACATGAGTTCAGGCCGACCGGGGATCAGTTAAGTCTTCTCTACTGTAAACTGTCTCTCCCTCCTCTTCCTCCTCCTCCTCTTCATCTTTTTAATGGATCTCAGTAAGTCGGCTGCCCGTCTCCTCCACCAGCATCCACCCTCCCGTCTCTCCAGCTGTTCCGTTAAAAAAAAAGGGCCTTCATCATTTAATTATAACATCCTCCAAATGTGCTACAGTGACATCAGCCTCCATCGCTCAGCAAATCTGGGACATCTCGGGCTGCGGATCGCAAATCCACATTTAAATTAAATCGCTTTTTTTTAAATTTTTTTTTAATTTTAACCGTGATCATCGGCGCGCAGGACAACCGGTCCGGTCCCCGTGCAGCGAAAACGGCTTTTCAAACGCATTTGTATCGTGATTGTGTGTCAATGGAAACGCATACCCCCCCCCCCCCCCCCCCCACACACACACATATATATATATATATATATATATATATATATATATATATATACATACATACATACACACATATACACAAACACCCGCTCTTACCGTCAGGCCTACCGGAGAGGACCGCGGGTCGATGTTTCTGCGCAGCCGGCTGATGGAAGGTACAGACGGGGCTTCGACAGCGACAACAACAGCTGATAGTCGGGAGTCGGTGGAGGTTTGCCCGGTGGAGGAGTCCGGCTTCAGTGCAGGAGGAGGAGGAGGAGGAGGAAGAAGGAGGAGGAGGAGGAGGAGGCTCTCTCTCTGTGTGTGTGTGTGTGTGTGTGTGTGTGTGTGTCCGCGGTGCAGGGCACTCCCCTGCGCTCCTCTCCGGTAGCGACTGGATGCGGGATGCGCAGGGCGGAGGAAGAGGGAAGCCACGCCGCCTGGTTTGACAGTCAAACGAGGGCTGGAGCCGCAGACGCACCTGTATGGAGGTCCGGACACGCAAATGAGGACACGCGCCTAAAAAAGGGACAACACACCGAGATTTAAAAAAAAATATATATATATTTTTTTCCAGATGACCGGATGTGCCGGTTTCGGTGGTAATAATAGACCACAGATCCCCCTGAGATATGTGCTAAAATTAGAAATGAGGTTAAAGAGCAAAAGTTAGAAGAAAAATCCGAGAGGGGACAAAAGGTCTTATCCCTGGTTCCTCGTAGACTCACATTACATCTTTAAATACCAAGCTGTATAGACCAACAATTAAAAAGGTTTGTAACTATGTAGGGCCCCACTGCTTTTGAAGGCACAATCTGGTGTCAAAGTCATTAAAATGGAAGCCAATAAGCTAGATTTAAGTTGTCCTACGAAACCTTTAAATGTTTCACACCAATGATGGAAACGCCCTCCAATTCTTTGCCTTCCTCTTTTTTTTGCAAATAAGCTCCTCAGTTACTGGAAAACACAAGCTATGGGAGGCTCAAACAAATTGTGCTTTCAGGCTGCGATCACATGCAAATTTGGATGAGTCGTGCCAACAGCCACATCTATCTCCCATCTACCACATCAAGTATCTGGCAAAGTTAATGTAAAGTATGTAGTTAAGTGGAACATTAAACTCCCTTCTGTTAAAGCTTTTATGGATTACAACCTACATTGTTAGTCACATTATGGTTAATGTGTTATTATTGGGGCACAAATACATAAAACACAAAGTGTTCCCAGTTTCACCCAAACACACCAGAGAGAAAGCAGTTCAGAGTTACTGTTTATTCAAACAAAAGAGCGAATATTTAAGTACAGCAAACATTTTTATTCATTTAAAAAAAAAAAAAAGATATACATATATACAATCAATTTTACAATAGCCTCAGTGTTGCTTCAGAGTTAACCAGAAAAGAGACAAAACAATTAATCCAAAATGGCCGACAATAAGCATGGTGGGTGCAAGAAGCATTAAGCCACAAGTAGTTTCTTGATTCAGGTTCGCTCAGTTTGCTTGAGGGCAGCAGTTATCTGGTGTTGGGGCACCTGAAAAGAGACAGACAGATCAAAATCACCAATGTTTAGACTACATAAAAATGTGATCCTTAAGTGTGTAGCCTTAGATAAAAGTTAGAATCAGGAGCTGAAAGCTCTCATATGAGGCATCAAGAAAAAATATTTGGTAGGTCACCATTGGTTGTACTATTAATAAACAGAGACTGACTTACCATTAACATAAACCAGAGCACCAGTCGTCAGCAGGATCATGTAGTTACTTTCGCCATTTCTTCATCAGTCTGTAAAAAATAAAGTAACTATTTTAATTCACATAAAGAAACTAACATGCTCATGACCATCTACTGTAGGAGCCTCAGAATAAAGATAGAATCAGGAGCTGGAGACCAGCTCTCATAGTAGGTGTCAGAAAAGTAATTTGATTTTGTAATCACAGGCTACAAGTTGTTAAAATGCCAACACATGTTGCATAGACTCACCAGCAATCAAAGCTAGAGATCAAATGTCAAGAACTTTGATCTCACGACCATCCGAAACACTGCAGCCTCTGATCTGTAACAATTAGAGAGAAAGGTATTAAAACGTGACATTTAAAAGGCAAATAATGCACTGATATACTAATAACAGCCTCAGAATAAAGATAGAATCAGGAGCTGGAGACCAGCTCTCATAGTAGGTGTCAGAAAAGTAATTTGATTTTGTCCTCACAGGCTACAAGTTATTAAAATGCCAACACATGTTGCATAGACTCACCAGCAATCAAAGCTAACGAGATCCTGTGTCAATAAGAACTTCGAGCTCACGACCATCCGAAACACTGCAGCCTCTGATCTGTAACAATTAGAGAACGGTTTTAAAACGTGACATTTAAAGGCAAAGACGGTTGAGATGTACTAATAACAAGCCTCAGAATAAAGATAGAATCAGGAGCTGGAGACCAGCTCTCATAGTAGGTGTCAGAAAAGTAATTTGATTTTGTCCTCACTGGCTACATGTTAAAATGCCAACATGTTGCATAGACTCACCAGCAATCAAAGCTAACAAGAGTTGATGTCAATAAGAACTTCGAGCTCAGGACCATCGGAAAGACTGCAGCCTCTGATCTGTAACAATTACGGGTAGGGAGAAGGTATTAAAACATGACATTTAAGGCAAAGAATGCACCGATTTACTAATAACAAGCCTCAGAATAAAGATAGAATCAGGAGCTGGAGACCAGCTCTCATAGTAGGTGTCAGAAAAGTAATTTGATTTTGTAATCACAGGCTACAAGTTGTTAAAATGCCAACACATGTTGCATAGACTCACCGGCAATCAAAGCTAAAGAGATCAAATGTCAAGAACTTCGATCTCACGACCATCCGAAACACTGCAGCCTCTGATCTGTAACAATTAGAGAGAAAGGTATTAAAATGTGACATTTAAGGCAAAGAATGCACTGATTTACTAATAACAGCCTCAGAATAAAGATAGAATCAGGAGCTGGAGACCAGCTCTCATAGTAGGTGTCAGAAAAGTAATTTGATTTTGTCCTCACAGGCTACAAGTTATTAAAATGCCAACACATGTTGCATAGACTCACCAGCAATCAAAGCTAACGAGATCCTGTGTCAATAAGAACTTCGAGCTCACGACCATCCGAAACACTGCAGCCTCTGATCTGTAACAATTAGAGAACGGTATTAAAACGTGACATTTAAAGGCAAAGACGGTTGAGATGTACTAATAACAAGCCTCAGAATAAAGATAGAATCAGGAGCTGAAGACCAGCTCTCATAGTAGGTGTCAGAAAAGTAATTTGATTTTGTAATCACAGGCTAATTTAAGTTATTCAAACGCAAACACGTGTTGCATAGACTCACCAGATCTTAAAACCAGTGAGGTCCTGAGTCTTCAGGCTGCTCAAACAGCAGCATCCGTCCCTCAGTCTCCCCACTTTCAGCTGTACCAGCTTCATCTGCACGGCAAAAGAGATGGATGTTAAAAAAAAAGATAATTACATAGGTTTAAAAATCAATGGACCTTCAGATGAGTTAAAATTAGGAGCTGCTATTCAGACCTCATACGAGGTGTACGACCACTTGGTGCACAATTACAGTTAAGCATTTGTAAAGAATTACAATTAAAAAGTATATTATGTCATATCCATTTACACCTTAGTGGGGGGGGGGGGCAGGATGTCCCTCAAAGTGTTATCTTATCCTTTTAATTATTCACATTTCAGTTTTGAATGCTGATCTACTCACGTTTGCTCTTATCCAGGAATGGCCATCTTCAAGGCAAATTCCTTTTGTGTTTCAACCCTCATGCAAATCATCCAGGTGCCAGCTGCAGCAGGCCTCCATGTGACTTCCTGGAAAGAAAAAGGGGATGGGGAATGAATACATTCCAGCTGCCGTTTTAACCTTTTATGGGACCATTTTATGATTTCTCACACACACGCACGCACGCGTCATTATGCTAATGCTAGTTATTATTAACACCACATTCCAGTAAGAGAATTACACCAAGTTAGGGCTGAACTGTGACTTAGTGACCCAGCCCAGACTTGTTTTGTGGACAAATGCATGGATTAATTACCTTTTTAAAAAGTTAATTACTTTAAAAGTTAAGATTCCAAATCACATGGTTAAAGTTTTTTTGAGGTGGAGGCACCACGTGGCAGCCCTGGCCTTTGCAGGACATCCACGTGCTACTGTTCAAACCAACGTTGCAAGTTAAGGTTTAGCAACACAATACTCACTTTCTCGACCGGTCAGGTTTCTTTCAGACCCGCGCTGGTTCTCTTTTGGCCTAAAGTTTGGCGAAAACGCCAAAAAAGGCAACTCGTGTGGCTCTCTTCTCCCATGCTGCATCTCCCGGTGACGGACACAGACTGTAGAGAAACGCCGACGCGTCAGAGGAAATGTACTTATACGGCTTCCGTCGAACGGAAGTCCCGCCTCTTTCTGGGCTAGCTACTCAGCTACATAGCTTCATTGCTAATCGCTAAGCTTGCTACGTTTTGTCGGAGTTTCTGTAAAGCGGAGACGTCGTTATGAGACTTTCTGACCGTGTTCTTGCTTATCGGGGGCTTCTTGATGTACTGGACAACACTAACTGGAGAAATGTATTGTTTTAAATAAAGATAAAACAACGATGATTGTATTAGCGTATAAGCTACACCAAAGCCTAGCAGGCTTGAGTTTGGGCCTTTTAGTTCAGATTAAGACCAAATAACGCGACAGCACACAATTATGTTGTAGAAAAACAGACAGCAGGGCTGCATGACGGGTTTTATATAATACTGAGGTCCTGGGTCTAAAGTCCCCCAGTAGAGACAAGAGAACAACCAAACCCCATTCTGTTTTCTGAGGCTTTAAAAAGCACTTCATTAGAATCCAGTTACTTATTTATTAATTATTTAATTGTCCAATTATGTTTGCTGTAGTTAGTATATCTATATATTATAGTCAAATGTTGTTTCAAAGCCTTCCCTATACTGCCAGGTATATAGTTCTGGTAGAAAATACAACCCTTTTAATTAATTAATTTGTTAGTTTTGTTTATTGTACTAAAACTTGTCAACATTTGAGATATTATGTCAAAATAATATTGGAGATAGCCCTGAAATATCCCATTATATTTAATATTTGTAGAATGTATACTCCTGATGTAATTTAAAATGTAATATATTGCCAACCTAACCATACTCGGCTATTGTGACTGAATGGAAAAATGTGGAGGCTCAGGGTATTATTCATGTAAAATTGGGGTTGCTGAAGAGAAAAAGTCTGAAAAATCGTTTCGGACAGTTCCTAAGAAGATGAGGTCTAAAATAACCACACTTCAAGAGTCATGTAAGGTTTAATTTATACATTTATTCTGATCACAGCTGTACAGGAATGCATCGTCACAGCAGAAACACAACCTAAACCCAACCATGGCACAACAGCCGTCACAACACATTCAGAACTCAACCATAAATGTACAGGCTCAATCAGCTCACCTCAATTCAATGTCTATAATTATCATCATTATTATTATTCACATAGAACCATCTGTCTCTCAAATATATCTTTGTTTTTAAAGAGCATAAAAATACAATTGGACTCTTCATTGGGATGAACACTGGTGGCTTCTCCACTGTCTGGCCTACATGGGGGACCACTGGAAACTGGGGAGCCGAGGAGGAGCAGAGCCAATTTATTACAGCTTACAGAGGGGGCTTCTATGGGCTCGTACAAGGCTTCTCAATGGTTACAGGAGGACTGCAGACAGGGTGATTGATTTTAGGGGATCACATAGGACTCACAACTCAACCGTATAAGCTACTTTTGACAGAACAGACACATAAGGAGCGAGGTTTCATAAGGAACCAGGAAAAAAAACAAAAACATTAAAGATGTTTGAATGAAAAACAAAAGAATCCAAAAATATTTTGAATATATGAACAAACACTACCAAGGCACAGAGAGATGCAGAGTTAACAAAACAGACACAGAGGGAGATAAAAAGGAGGGGAGACGAGATAGAAGGTGGGCAGATTAGAGGCAGTTTCACTAACCAACACTAGAGGGAGCTCTAACAGCTGAAATACCCAAGTATATTATAAACTCTATGTATACTGGATGTACTATATAAAGCATTGAAATATAGGATTATCTTTTAAAAACACTGTTCACTGCAGCAGGACAAAAGGATACACCGCATGAGTGTGCTTGTATATATGTGTCTTTGCATGTAAATGTATGTATGTAAATGTGGAGATTCATTTCCAAGCAAACCTCCATAGATGGAGCTAAACACCAACAAAGCAGAACACCAGCAAGATTAAAACCAATGTAGTGTGGGTGCGCGTCTGTGTGTTTGTGTGTGTGTGTGTGTGTGTGTGTGTGTTTGTGTGTGTGTGTTTGTGTTTCTTTTTGTGTGTGTGCGAGTGTCTCAAAATCCATGGACGCACATCTATATTGTCGTTCTGATCATTAGAATAACTACTGTACGAGTGGGAGGACATTGACATGAGCATCAGCAGGGACTACACACACTCGTAACGACAACAACGGCAACAATAACAACAACAGCAACAACAACAACAACATGAAGAGAGACAACACACAGGTCAGGAAGTCTGGCTAACCACAATCCTCCGCTCATACAGAAGAGAAATAGAGGCTACGATTCATCTGGAAAAACGCATCCTTTTGACATCGCAGGGAGTGGGACAGACTCAGAAAGCGGCCTGTCTTTTCATGTGCTTTTAAAAACTCTCTCCGGTATCTCATCTGTTTGCATCTTGTCTATCTATCTAGCTATCTATCTGCCTGTCTGTCAGTCAGTTTGTGTGCTTATTTTTTTTTTTTTTTGCAAGCAATATGCTTATCTGTTTGCCTTCCTTTCCGACTGCGTTAGTATCTCTGTCAGAGTCTGTAGAGATGAAAGGATGAGGAGAATGATTGTGCTTCTGGGTCCACACAGCCGTCTGAGGCCGGGCGGCGGCGACTCGCTGGGCTGCAGAGGTCAGAGGTTGTGTGGGAGCGGCCTCCTCGCATCGGGAGGCGTTCTAGAGCTACTGCGCCAGATGAAGAGGGACTCACTCCTCAGTATTACTGTACAAGGCTACATGAGAAGCGCTCACGCAGGAGGGACACGCGCCCACACACACACATGTGTGCACACACGCACACGCACACGCACACGCACACGCACACGCACACGCACACTCTTAAAGCGCCAACATCGAGCCTTGGGAGAGTTTTCTTGATACACCGACACATAATGGGGCTGGGGGGGAAAGGGCTTGTTGGAGATGAGACGTGGGCAGGGGATCAGTCGAGCATTGCATCCAGTTGGTCTGCCAAGTCGTCAAACATGCTGCCGATGTCGTCCAAGATGGAGACTGTAGCCTTTTTGCTGGAATGAGAGCTAGGGATTAGATGACAAAAAAGGAAGAGTCTAGTTTTGAAGGAGGCAGACACAGAAGAAGATTAGAGACGTGAAGTGGAGAGTGTAGGCTGGTTTCTTAGTTAGCCTTTTAAAGATCTCTTTATGATTAATGATGATGTCAATGTTCCTCAACATAGATACACAGTAATAATAATAATAATACAACAACTGCTTTTTTGTCCGCTTAGGGCTAATGGAAACAAGTAGTGAACACAACATTGACTGACAGGATTCACCTTTAAGTTGATATGACAATTTAGTTTGCAAACAGTTGCCTGCAGCAGTTATGGAGAAACATTATCATTAATTTGTAGTCTTGCTCCCACGATATAATGCCACTCTTTTAGCTCTGCTTTTGGTCTCAACCAACTCCTGAGAGAAATATCTGGCTCTTTAGCCGCTAAATGCTCCACTATGTTCACCAGCTAGTGTGATAACGTCGTCTGTCTGCTGCTTGGGGGCTGAGCCGGTATTGTACAGTCGGGTTTTAGAGCTTTGAACCACAGTGAGTGAACCAAAACACTTATACGCCGGAAATCCCAACAATGACATGGAACCTACCGTAAAGCTCAGTAAAGCCGACGGGATCTGTAGATTGAGATAATGATTCTTTGTAGGTTCAACACTACGAGAGACCCCCTTTCACATTGTCACAGCATTTTCACATTGTTGTTAAAGGCATTATCCCAACAGTTTTCATGAAATCCAACCCCATTTTTGATAGCATTGAAAGACTTCAACTGTACTTACATTCAGTAATTATCTCTATAGATGGTAGTTTTAAATGGTAGTGGTGCAGCGAGCTACGCTGGATTCAACTGGCCTATCACAGCTCACTGTTCCCACTCCTTCCACCGTATTACAGCTGTATTAAGTCACTGCTAATGCATATGGAACAAGTCCTGCTGCCACTGCTTCACATTGAAGACATTAATGTTAAGCAGCCACAGGAAATGTATTTGGTTGTTTGTGCTGTAAACAGACCCACCAGTTGCTCTTCTGTTGTATTTCTGAGAATGCAGCTGCTCAGAAGGGTTTGCTATAGTATTAAAACGCACCTGCGGTTACCACGGTAACCAAGTGTTTTTGCCAAATCCACCAAGTTTACGTCATGGAAGTCGTTATAAATACTCCGACCTTGTATTCCGTCTGTTTGTTTTGACGTAGGGCTTTAAATACTACAGGATGCATCAGCCTTAGCAACCGTTGCTGTGGCACAGATGCCAGCCAGAGGAACAAATGGTTTCAAATGGAGACAAAACACTGAACCACTGAATGAACGGGATTTAAAACGCAGCATGTTTTATCAGGTTTCTATGAAGTGTAAACTTTGGCTTCAGCTGGCTTTAAACTCAGTGATTGAATGTTTCCTGGGAGTTTTATTTAAAAAAAAATATGCATATTTACTTTCTTCTGAGGGTGAGATTTAAAAAATGTTTGGTTGCTGGGCAAAGGTTTTGTTAGAGATCTCTTTCTGTAAACCACAGTTGCACTTCCCCATAAAAATTGTCGCAGTATGAGACTCTCCTGAAACTACACGTTCTTATTTTACACTTCTGCTTTATTATTTTAGATTTTAGCTCTCTACTTCGTGTGAGAAAAAGCTCATTTATGCTTTGATCCTCTCATCATCCATTTGGAAGCCCAAAAATGGCCCAGAGAGATTGTTGGATGTAAATGGTACTTTCTATGGCAAAATCATATGATTAACTTCATAAATACTCACTCATTTTGCGTATCCTCTTCTTTGATTTTATGTTCAACCGCCTGCACAGCTGCAGCCAAGGAGGCACTGGTCTCCTCCAAACGATGCTGCACCTCCTCCCCTTGCTCTACTTCCTCTACTTGACTCTCCAGCTCCCTCAGATTCTCTTCCTCTGCTTTCTTCCTCTCCTCCTCCTGCTGCTCCTTGTGCCTCTTGTGCTCCCTCTCTCTCCTCCTCTCCTCTTCCTCTCTCCTCCTCTCCTCTTCCTCCTCCACCTCCCGGCATCCCAGCAGGTCAATGGAGAGGCCGGCGATGGACGAGCGGGGAGGTTTGACGGGGTGCGGAGAGGGCGTGGAGGGACTCTGGGCCGGAGAGGGTGAAGTCAGGGGGAGTCCCGGAGAGAGGGAGGGAGCAGAGGAGGTCTCAGGAGCTGGAAGAGGGGCAGCAGAGAGTGGAGAGGAGGGTTTTGTGGACGGGGTGGGGCTGGTTGCAGCTGGGCTGGTAGCAGCAGGACTCGGGCTCATGGCAGCCGAAGCTACGGTTGTTTTCCCTGGTTTAGGTGCTGTTGGAGGCCCGCGGGGTTTCGGGGATATGGGAGGAGGGACACGCTTCGGCTCTGGTCCGAGAGGAGGAGAGAGAAAGATGTAAATTTTCTTATAAAAAAACAAGCAGTCACTCGCATATACAACATCCGTAGGAGACCGGTGCTGAATACGAAGGCAGGTATCTATTTCAAATGAAGATCATCTTTGGTCAAAGAAAGAGCTCTGATTATTATTATTTAGTTGAGATAGCAGTACAAACACTTCAATTAACTAAATTTACTCATTTTAAATCAGAATAATTCATTATTAACAGATATTAGCAAAACAATAAAAAAAACTATGATTTCCATAAATGATAATACTGAATTACCAGGCATCTATTTTAATATCCTAGCAACATGGGGGTCGCTAACGATACTATAGGTTTATGTTATGATTTTGTTTTGTCTGAAACAACAGTCCAAAACACAAAGAAATTCAGTTTACACAATATAAAACAGAAAAGAAAAGCAGCAAATTCACATATTTGAGAAGCTATTTAAGAATTAATAGCTTCTCAAATAGTTGCAGATTCATATTCTGTCGATCGAAAAGGTGTTATCAAAATCAAGTCTGTGGCTGGTCTCCATCTTATTTCAGTGTCTCTTGTGTCTCCCCCTCCCCTGAGTTACCAGCTCTCCCGTGTCTGTCTCTCTCTGCCTGTGTGTAGCAACACCCATACTACCAAATGTACTAATTAGTATTCCAGAACACCTTCACCTACCTCTGAGTCTGTGTCCTGCGTTTGGGTGCAAACTCAACGTATCCACTTACAACGGTTCATATGATATGTCACAAAAAGTTACTCCTCATTTTTTTCGTGCATTTTCCTACAGAAGTCTTCAACTCATACGATCTTTGTGGGATATCTACAAATTACGGCACATTATTTTGCATAGGTATAGCTATGAATGCCTGATAAGATCAGCCTGACTTAACTACATCACAACAGGAAACTCATTTCAAATTATTGCTTTAAAGTAGGGCTGCAAGTAATGACTATTTTGATAATCGGAGAATCTGTTGATTATGATTCGATTAATCAACAGATTCACAGACCATCAGGCTAATCACTAATACTTTGAATAAATTATTATTAATCAGGTATAAGCCCATCATAGCGCAGCATCATAACATAGACCCAACTAGTCAATGACCAACAATTTTTTAAATAAAAACTAATATATTAGTTGCAGCCCCACTTTAAGCCCTTGATGTAGTAGATCAAATGCATGCATTGTTGCATGTTATCCACCCTCTCCACATATACATTAATATAAACATAAGCTAAACTCAAGGACTACGTACAAAATCCTCAGCTTAGACTGTAAATGTGTGTGTGTATATCTCACCAGGGCTCTGTGCTGTTTCGGTACTATCAGGCCCGGGTATGGGGACCCTGCGAGTTGGGGTTGGGGGGTCAGCTTGTGCCTTCCTCAGGGTGACTGTGGACGGTTTGGGTGATACCGGCGGCTTCAGAGACTTCCTAGCCTCCATCCACTCACAGCTGTCTCTGTTGGCCTCCGTCCTATCAGAGACCTCAGACACCGGCCTCCGCCTCAGGACCACGCCGCCGTTCTGCTGCAGGTCGCAGCTGTTTTTCCGGCTACTGTCTGTTTGACTGCTGGGAGAGTCCAATTGGTTATTGCTTTGAATGACATTTTCTGTGTGGTCAGAGGTGCGCTGTTTCCGGCGTATGGTGTCGGAGCCTGTTGGCGTGGTAACAGCATTGGCCTCCACGGATGGGGGTGCCTCAGAGTCTGTCGGCAGAGGACGCGGCCTCCTTCGGAGCGTCGCTGTGCCGTCTGTGATCTCTGATGCTGAGGAGACCATGGTGGAGCGGGGCCGAGGCTCTGGACGTTGCTGGGCTGGTTGCCGGGGTAACAGGTCGATCTGATCACCAGGGAGGCCTTCTGGTCCACTGATGGTCTTACGCCGATTTAAGACATCATCATCCTCAGATCCGAGACCGCCTGCACCTGGCTGCCGGCGAAGTACAGGCGGACTCACCTGGAGGTCACATGACTGTTACACATAATAACAAACAATTTGAAACCAACCAACCACAAAGACACGCACACATGCACGCTCGCGCGCACGCACGCACGCACACCCACACACACACACACATACACACACACACACCTGTAGGTAGTTGGTGCTGCCTCCCAGATTCTTGGGCAAGGTTTTGGCTCCACCCACGATGGAGGTTTCCAGCATAGCAGCGAGGCTGCGAACACTCCCAGAAGCCCCCTCTGATCTCTCCAGGCCTGCTGAGTCCTGAGATCTTAAAGCTGATCCCAGGCTGCCGCAGTCACTGGCTCGCCGCTCTCGATAGGTTGGCAGCCCTAGAAGCCCTTCCACCTGTCCCTCTCCGTCCCCGTCACCCCCGGTAATGGAAGAACAGGACCGTTTAGGTGGTGTCGGGGGTCGACCTTTCCGTCGGGGACGGAGGGTGACAGATGATTGGCTGCGGTTAACAGTGACATCATTAGGGGCCGTATGTGCGGAGCTGCTGCGGCATACAGTGGCGTATCTAGAGTCTGATTCTGAGCCAATTAGACTGTGAGTTCTCCGTCGCTCTTCCTCCACACTGGGCAGGCGGAGCAGCGGCACTGACGGATCTGTTGCCGCCATTTGGGTGGAGGGGCGCGGCCGGGCCCTGGGGGAAGCCTGCTGGTTCCGGCCATGTGGGGGGGTTTGTGGTGGGGTCTGCGTCGGTGTCTGGGGAGGGGTCTGTGAATGTGTGAGACCCGGGCGAGGTTTAGCCAGCGGGCTGGGGCCACCGTCCCTCTGCTTCCTCACCTCCTTCCGGGGCTCTGAGCCGGTGCTGCCACCTGGGCTGGATGGAGGTGTGGTGGGGCTCTGAGGAGGCTCAGAGCTTCTTTCTCCTTTTTGTAGCTCCTTCAGTCTCTTCACTCCCAACATCAGCTTCTTCTGATGGCCTGAGGCGAGGCAGCGGATGGGAAGAAAAGGAAAGTTTTTGTGAAGTACGAAGAAAATAAAAGCATATTTAGACTTCAAAGCTAGAAGAGACTATTTGTTACTGTTTATCTTATAAAAGTAACCATGAAATGAACCCTTTCAATTTCCTGGAGAATGAATGGTGACCCATTCTGCACTAGTAGCTATGATCATTACATCCAACACAGAGGTTCCCAATCCCTGGGTATCGATACTGGGCCTCAGAACATTTGCTATTGGGTTGCAATAATGTGATTCGTCAGTTTCAGTTTAATTTTCTAGAAAGTGTAATTGTAAAGAAATACATTTTATTTATTATTTTGCACTATGAAGGTTTAATATGTTAACAAAATTAATGTTCTGTGGTTGATAACAGCAAAATAAATAAAAGCTAAATAAATTCAGTCCAAATATTCCAGAACAGAATATGTATTTATTGTATGTGTTGTAGAGCAACACAAAACGTTTTCTAAGAAGTAGGGTGATGTTACGACAGACATTTCTTTTATTCTTAAGTTTTGACAATCATACATAATTTACAGTAAGTTAACAAAATCAAAGGCTCTGTATCTCTACATGCCGTGTTATTTTAATGTTATATTCCCCATCTTAATAATGTAGCTGTGTCTTACCGAGTTTAGTAATTCCAATCTCTTGCAGATCTTCAAGGCTGATGTCGGAGATAAAGTCAATGTTTTCATACCCATTCTGCACCAGAACTTGGTAGTACTGACTGAGACCCAGGTGAGACAGCCAGTCTGCTAGATTGGCCTAAAACGCACACAGGGACACACAAAAAAGGGCACAATGTAGAAAGCTTGTGCACAGATTACAAGATACGGAGAAGAATTCCACTGCATTTTTAACAAACTGGAGGAGCTGCTTGTGTATATGTGTATATATCTACATCTTCCCTTTTTTATAGATTGTGTAATACTTGGAGAGCCTTACAGGCTTGTGGTCCGGCAGCCAGTCTGTGGAGGGCAGCTTGCTGATCTCTGACGTTAACTTCTTTCGATGTCCAGGCTTCATGACCCCAATTCCCGTTAGGTCCTTCAACGCAAAGCACACTTAGTCACATCAGGAATTCACCACAACTACTGTAGGGTTTTTTTTGTCCCTTAAATGTAAACAATTTTAATGCGTATGTTTGACATTTGTACAGGAGCTGCGTGTGATATGCCTGCAGGATTATTTTGCTTTTGATAATCTCTGATGAGTGTCCCCTGCCCTGAGGGGGTTTATGTCATACCACTGTGTTCGCTTCAATGCACAAACACAAACACACACACACACACACACACTGGCACTAAAAACACACTCAAGGACAAACACAGGGTAGCGTTTATAGCACAGACTGGAACACACGGCCATGTGTGAACACAGGTATGTAAATGAAGCAGACAGAGCATGAGAAGTGACTGGTTGAGGCTCAGGACTCACACCGGGGGGTCAGGTGACAGAGACAGGAGGGTCATGATGACATCATCCACGTCAGTGGGGAGCTGATTTGAGAGCTGAGCTGGGCGGAGCCTTGACAGACAAGGGGCAGGGCGTGAGGGGGTCAGGGGTCATGACCTTACCTCAGGGGTCATGCGGCTAATGGTGTCTAGATCATATCCCGCGGTGAGGAAGTGGGTGGTGTAGAACTGCAGCTGAAACTCACCCAGCCACGCCACTACTGCCTGCTTCTAGAACACAGAACACAAAACACTACTGCCTGCTTTTAGAAGAGTCCACGGGCTTCTTCTAGAGCACGGAACACAGACCTGTTCTAGAACACAACATAGCAGCCTGCTCTAGAACACAGGAGGAGACTATTGTAGAACACAACATAGCAGCCTGCTCTAGAACACAGGAGGACACTATTGTAGAACACAACATAGCAGCCTGCTCTAGAACACGGGAGAGAAGACTATTGTAGAACACAACATAGCAGCCTGCTCTAGAACACGGGAGGAGACTATTGTAGAACACAACATAGCAGCCTGCTCTAGAACACGGGAGGAGACTATTGTAGAACACAACATAGCAGCCTGCTCTAGAACACGGGAGAGAAGACTATTGTAGAACACAACATAGCAGCCTGCTCTAGAACACGGGAGAGAAGACTATTGTAGAACACAACATAGCAGCCTGATCTAGAACACGGGAGAGAAGACTATTGTGGAACACAACATAGCAGCCTGCTCTAGAACACATGAGGAGACTATTGTAGAACACAACATAGCAGCCTGCTCTAGAACACATGAGGAGACTATTGTAGAACACAACATAGCAGCCTGCTCTAGAACACATGAGGAGACTATTGTAGAACACAACATAGCCTGCTCTAGAACACAGGACAGAAGATTTTTCAAGAAAATAGCACCTAAACTTCCATTGTAATCCCAAAATGTAACCCTGTTCTACAACAAAGTCAGGAGAGTAGTCACCAGCAAGGAATGGGAACCTGTTACACATAATAGCAGACCTGTTCAGCATGTCAGTTTCCCTGTAGCTTACAGATCAATAACCAAGGTGCACAATGCCAGCACAAATTTAAAGAACAATAATGCCTACATTTATGCTCCAAAACATAACTGTTTCGAACATAGTGCCACTAAAATATGCAGTAAGCTCATTTCAGGGTCTTCAGTAGTAATACTGTTAATGGATTTCCCTCGAATACATATCACTAAGAGTTAGTGGTAAATAATATTTTGGGGTTGACTGCCCCATTTATAGCTCAAATATTAGATGTTTTTTCTAACCACTGGCATGCTTGCTTCATTTTGTGAATTAATTTAGTTTTAAAAAAATGTTGAATTAGAACAACCAATCAAGATACACTATTGCTGTCTCTTCTCTGATAGAACACTGCTGTCGCCTGGCAACCAGTTGATGCTTGCTTCTAGAACACACATGGATAATTTAACCCTCAGCTTCACAGAACACACAGCGCTGGTTCTAGAGCACAGAGCGGCAGCATGTGGGGGCGTGGTGTCTCAGTGTGGTGTGAGGACAGGGGGTGGGTGGAGGGACAGAAGGCGAGACAGAGACTGACTCCTCAATGTGTCTGTCTCTCTGCCTGTCTCCATGGTGACACACTTGCATGCCCATCCTCAGGGTGTCGTCTGTTCAGGTTCAACACAGCCACCGTGGCGGACGCCTCACTGTGCCCACTGAACACACCCTTGTAGATGTCTTTCTCTCAAACCAAAGCACTGGTTGAGAGGAAACAAGAGAAGAGAACAGAAAGAGGATGCTCCAGAGTGAACCAATCTGCCATCCAAGAACTCACTTTCCCATCATCCTCTTCTGCCTTCCGCTCAAAGGACCGCTGTTCATGAGCTGTGCAACTGGAAGAGCCTATGGGTGGAGGTGGAAAGGTGAGACGAGGGAGAGAAACAAGAGGGGAGAGAATAAAATATATTACTTTTAGCAGTAAAGTACAATTTTGTTATTTCACTCTTTTGTAGTTTTGTTAATTACGATACATTTTCACATAACCAATTACCTATTAGTCTGTATGTAGTATGTATGTATATTGGTCAAATTTGGTTTCAATTTGTATAAATGCACTTTGGCCCTCAGAATGTCACATGATTTATCTATACCATAAAGCAAAATGTTTTATGTGTATGTCTGTGTGTGTGTGTGTGTGTGTGTGTGTGTCCTTTGCATATCTAGACAACCCTTCATACGATCCGCTTCACGTTTGGCGGCTGTATAGCCGGACTTCAATATTAAGAAACTCTGGATAAACAACCACACAGCGGGGCCGGACAGATTTCAGGGCAACTAGATAGCTACTGGCCGTTGCTCTGCACTAATATTGGGATTAAGTTACAGCTGATAAAAAGCGACCCGACCCAACACCGCTTAACACTCTTAGCTTTGACAGCATTGTTACCATAGTTTGCACTTGTCTTTGCTGTTAGCATTTTAGCTTCTAGCCGCTGGCTCCTCTGTTGACATGTTGACAGCCATGTGTGGAGGCAATCAACACTTACTGTATCATAGATATGCTCTGAGTTTCGTTAATAGCTTATTTAATATTAAAACTATTACCACATAAAAGTCCTGCATTCAAATGTTTATTTCAAGTGAAGAGAGATTTAGGTTGGCAGCCAATATAACTCACTGAAATTTACATAATGTCTTTTCAAGGTTGATTGTTCAATTCTAGTATAATGCTGGATAGTTTAATCAATAATAATTCATTAATATTTTAATTATTATATATTTTGTGAGAAAAATCTGAATCTGCAAAGTAACCATTAACATCTCTCTGTCAGGTATATGTAGTAGTACAAAGTACAGAGTAGTACTCTGTAGTAGTTGAGTTGCATATTTATTAACTGACCCGATGTTTCACCCTTTCTCTAACTGGGAATGTTAATATTGGCAGTGATAGAAGAAGTACTCTCAATCGGTACTCTTTTTAATTCAGTAACTATAGTGACTTGAGTGTGTGACGCAACTATGTCATGGCAGGTGTATTGTTCAGGACTCATGGAGACGGAGTGTTGCCTATGAAGTTGTTTTTGTGTGAGCAGTTCTCGGAAAAGCTGCAAATAGCAACACCACAGGCAGAGTATTCAGGGAGCGGCACTAGTTTATAATTTGTGTCAAACTAGTAATTTCTAAAATGTTTGTCAGGGCAGTGCTTTAGTTTCTGAGAGCATAGTTTACCTGTAATTGATGTACACAAAGAAACATGTTATTTACAAATTATAGTGAGGTAAAATGGAAACAAGTACTGTACTTCTTTGTTCACCACTTTTTGTTCAAACCTTTGTAGTTACTGCTAGTTAATTATTTGCAAAATAAACAGCTTCATATGAACTATTCCTCCTCTGAAACCAATTTGTATGGGAACTATGTTATAATAAATGACTCACAACTTAAGGAACTAGGAAACTGAAACCTTTCCTTGTTGCAAAGCCAGGAAATTGTGTTATCTAGTGATCAAGTGCAGTCTTTGAAGATGAGGAGCAGTGGAGGAATCAAATGAAGCCTGGTTTATATTGCCTGTGTAGTCCGTCATAATCATTTTGGCAGTGTTCAAGGTTGTCTGGCTCTGTGGTGCTGTTTTAACACTACACTTCCCACGTCTCACTTAAACCAGTAGAATGACAGCAGACTAAAATATGCTAATTTGTTTGCTTTTGTCAAAGTGAGATTAATAAATTCCCAAGAATTGGTGAAACAAGGATTGTGTCTGATATGAACAGACAGGTGGTCTTTAGAGGGCCGGGTCGACTAAAAGAGAAATGAAGAAAGGAATGATTCATAAAAGCAGCGATCAAAACAATCCCTGAGGCACCTGTTGTACTTTTGATCACCGCCTTGATCTTGTTCAATTGTTGTCACTTTACTACAGACAGAACGCTTCACCACCAGTGGGATATTTATTTTTATTAGGAAGTAAAGACAGACTTTGTTGTATCTGTTTGAATCAATGCTGTCATGTATCAATTAGCACAAAGTAAGAGTTAAACAGACTTAAATAAAATGGAAAATGGCACAAATCATCAATTCAAGTAAAGCCAAAGCTTTTTATGTGGCGCTTGGGTGAGTTTGTGTGCTTACTCGCTGACTGCTCAACAGACTGCGACTGCTCCAAGAGATGCTCCTTGGCTTTGACCGACTGGGAAAGCACGGTGGCCAGCAGCTAAAACGCAAACACACACACACACACACTCTCAAAATGAAACATTTACTCAAGCATAGTCAATCACATCCAAGACGTCACATGTGACTCAGCTCAGCGGACTAAGTGCACATAGATTCTGGCTTCTGGACCTCTTCCGAATGCATTTCCTGCAGTTTAGCAAGAACAGATGCAGCAGAAATCCTAGAATAAATATTTCTTAAAATAGATGATGTCCTTCCAGCGTAATATGGGAACACCGTCCAATTTGGTGAAATTACTGATTTACAATTTTTTTTAAGGTACTACCTAAAAATAAACTTGTTATTTCCGCTGTTACAATTTAATTCAGTCTGCTAAAGGTGTTTGAGAAAAGACCAGCAGGGTAACATCACAGATTATAAAATGAAAGCAAACCCGACAATGGAAGAAAAAAAAAACCCATCATGCACAGCGATAAAATGCACTGAAGACACTTCACTATTTTGACTCTATGTGGCAAGTTCATGTTGCTTTGGGAGCCAACTGCATGTGATATTGATAATCTGTTTCCTTAATAATACCCAAATACCGTGCAAGGTTTTTAAAAGAAGCAAGAAAGCATGACTTCATGCTGCACTTTACAGGTGATGTTTACATATCTGACATATTAATACTAAATACAACAGAATAAGGTTACCAAAACTATGATTAAATTCTTTGTTGATGACGCCAGGCCAATCGAGTTTGAGTTTGTAGTCAAGGATGACCTTCACGTACATATTTTCATTCTACCAAGATATACTGTTCATACACCTGTGCTGAAATTAAAATATAATGATCAGAGATGGGGAAACTAATCTATCACAAATGAGAGGAGGTGAGGTGCAAAAAGATATTCAGTGAAAAATACAGTAGAAATTTAGCTGTTACAGTTCGTCAAGGCAGAAAAGCTTGACATTGGCACTTAGATGATTAATCTCATGATTGATAAAAAAGATAAACTCGAAGGCCACCATCTTAATGCACCTGTCTATACTGTTGAAAAATCGAATCTCTCCACCGGAAGAACAAACTGAGCAGGAAGCAGATTTGTGGTTAACCTGGTGTTGTCAGGAAACAAACCTGTGTTTATTTCCTGACAATGTTTTGCTGTTTCCCAGAAACGACGTGCTTGTTTTTTTTGTAAAGATCCAGTAGCAATGTAACGGAAACATATGCAACTCATGACACACACCTATTTGCAGAGAGTCTCTTTACCTTCACCCCTTCAGCTTGTGCGTGCAGGCCTGGAGCGTTAAGCCCGTGTGTGTTGACTCCTGTTGTGGGTGCCGGGTGTGGACTGGGCGCAGGGGTGGTCAGGACATGTGTGTTTCCAGAACTCTGCAAGCTGCTGGTTGACCGAATACTACCGATGCTGCCCACACTGCCACTGCGCTCGCCAACTACCACACACAAACACACACACACACACACACATTGCAGTATGCAGTATTATTTATGTAGAGAACTTTCCTCAAAGACATAGTTTCACACTGTTACCCGAAAAACACACTTGTGAGTTTACCTCCCAGCGGTTTGCGTAGCACCCAAATGTCCTCACTGGCGCCGCTCTGCTGTCCCAGAGTTGGAGACCCTTGAGGGCTCAGCTCTGCAGTCCGCGAACCTGTCACACACACACACACACACACACACACACACGTACAAGAAACCACACACGCACACACACATACACGCAAACACGTTTGTTACTGCTGCTATTTTACCCTATTTTCGAAAAAAGTTCTTAAAACCAAAAATGCAGCAACTAATCTAAACTATGCAGCTTCCCAGCCCATATGATTATACTGTATGTGTCGTTTAGTTTCATATATCAATGTAAATATATAAATAAATATAAATTTTTATATATATAAATGTGTTTAGCACCAGCAAACAGTCGCATTGATGCACATACTCACTTCCACATTCATAAACACATAATTATTCATAGTGTCTGCACCACCTCTAAGTGTTAATGATGTTGAGAGTGTTGTAAAGCTCCACAATTCTCTTTGGCATGTCCATCACAAGATTGTCTGCACAATATAAGCACTGTACAAAACACAATTACTTTATTCTGAATTAAAATTCAAGCTAAACTGTAGGAAAATGTTTATACATTTGTAAATAATGCTCTCAGATTTGATAAAAATATGTAAGAATTTGAAGTTATAAAAATGGTGCCATTAAATTAAATATTTAAGTTAAAGGGTCAGTCCACTCAAACTATAAGAAAGCTATTCTTGTGAAAGTAAACTGATGCCACATGGAAGAAAACATTTTTAAATACCGAAAAGAAAATGTACTGGTTGATTAGGATAATCGATTTATCTCTTGTTTCCATTTTCCAAATAGTTAAATAAATAATAAATAAAGTGGCAGCAGAACTCTATTGTCAAAGCTAAAGTGGGAAAACATACATTTTTTGGCATTGGGGTGAACTGATCCTTTAATATATACATATATATCATTTACATACATTTCACACATAAATATAACAAGCAGATAGATGATATATTGTATATGTGGTCTTGTCAAACAGCGTAGAAAGGATGCTTATCTGTGATTTAAAGTGATACTACAGTATGTACCTGTCTGACTCTGCTGCTCCTGAGAAGTGGAGAGAGGAGGAGGAGGAGGGGGAGGAGGAGGGGGAGGAGGAGGAGGAGGAGGAGTGGACAGAGCAGGAGTAGACAGAGAAGGAGGAGAGATGGGAAAAGGAACGTACCCAAAGGAGGAGAACCGAGGGAGGGACAGTGTGTTGGGGTGAAGGGGAGGAGGGGGAGGCAGATGCAGGGGGAGGACTTTGGAGGGGGGGTATGAGTGTCCGTTGACCGTGGCAATGGGACAGGGGTTGGGCCTGCGGAGCAGGAGGGTGTGGCACTGCTGGGAGGGGGAGTGACCTGGACACGAGCCAGGAGGGGGGAGGTGCAAAACAACAACACAACAAAACAACAACAACTGATCAGTCAACTTGAAACAAAACAAATCTAATCAGATCTGAAAATGTACGAAATAATAACTGATTAAAATCAAAATATGAGAAAAGAATACATCCATATATCCACAGGGAATATATATCTCTTTAAATTATGATATAATATCCCTATGGTAACAAAGCAAACAAACAAAATGAACAAAAGCATCACAATCTAGCAGAGCGGGTTGGTTGGACGGGTTTTTTAATTAGGAAGGGCGACAGAAGGAGCAGAAATATAGAGGAAGGTTGACAGCCAATAGGGGACAGTATTGACCAATGGAGATGATTGACAGGTTGGGAAAAACAGACTAAAGAGGCCGATGATGCTGCAGCTAGCTACGACTAATGATCAGCTATAGCTGCAGAACAGCTGCTGAACTCACACACATGCGAAAACACACACATCCTGCCACCCATTCACACGCACACACACATACAGCTGTGACGTGGGTGGTCACCTGCCCTCTTGATGACTTCCACCATGTTGGAGGGGAAGTAGCCCACGCGGTCATTTCCTGTGCGGTTGTCATGAATACAGCCTTTCCATCGGCCATCGGAGTGCTGCTCCAAAACCTGTCAACACACACACAGACACACACACACACAAAGTTTACAAAAATAAGATTGTAACCTGTTATAACTGTGCTGCCCCTCCTAAGTTCATAGGTATATGTGTAAAAGTAGTGATTTAAAAATTGGGTCTGAATTAAAACTTATTATACATTTCTCAGCTAGTAAACACCTTAGTAATGTGTAAATAGGTTGCTAGGAGACACAGTAGCACCATCCAGTCAAAAGTAATCAACTATGTACACAATGATTTGTGTTATTCTCGTGAAACGTATAGCCTAACCTATAATTATTAAATTTTAAATAATTATTAAAATGATTAAATAAAAAAATTAGCTACGCAGCAGTTGCACCTGGCAGTTAGTGGTTTTACGTCTCCATGTAAAAACTAGTTTGTATGGTGCAAACCATTTTTATTTAGTGATGTGATCCACTTAGTAAACTAAGCTGCCACATAACTTGGCTAAAGTTTAAACTTGCTGTTGTATCAGATCTACGTACCGTGATAATGTCTCCAGCTTTGATGTTGAGGCTGGTAAGGTCGTAGTTGTTGCAGTAATCCTTCAACGCACGCACCTGCATTGCAGCCGAGGCATCTACAGCACAAGAGTATAGAGTATAAAGAGTACAGCTGTAGAGTTGAGTAGAGTCCAGTAGAGGACAAGAGTACACGCACAGAGTTTCAGGTAGTTGGAAAAAGTAGAGCAGAAAGTCAGGAGGGAGTAGAAGACGATGGAGAGGAAGGCAGTAGGGGTACACAACAGAATATAGTCATAAGGAATTCTTAATGATAAAAAGTGTCTGTATTGGTGATTCCAGTCCAAGTAAATCTTTTAAGTGGCAGTATGTGTTTTCACTCTCACCTCTCAGTAGTTGTTTGATCTCTCGGCTGGCCTGTGTGGTGGTGAACTGGTTGACGATGTCCAGGGCAGTTTGACTCAGAGTGTTTCTCACCCCTGCACTGATGCCACTCTGGATGGAAATGGAGAAGATGTGAAATTCACAATAGGGATGCACTGTGCATTCCGGTTGTGTGTACACGCCTGCCGCTAACATTTGTAGTGTGTGCTTGCCTCAGCAGCAACATCAGAAAGGGTTACAAAACAAAACCCGTGCTGCTTTGGATATTGCATGACAGGTAGGATGCTGGCCATTCTGCTACACTTATGTAACAAGCCAACGTATCCCACAGGCTTCATCACACAGCTCAGTGGGATGAACGCCAAGTGCTGAGGTGTAAAACTTGCTCCGCTGGGAAGAGCGAGGCAGCATTAACAACAGTCGCTTTTGTAAACACATTAAACAGGCGGACAGAGGGACAGAGCGACGGACAGACAGACTTACATCCAGCAGGAGGCGCACTACCTCTGTCTTCCCACAGAGGGCTGCCTGATGCAGCGCTGTGCCAGACTCAGACTGTCTGTTGATATCTATACCAGCCTGAATCAGCAACCTGCAGCACAGAATAATGACGATATTAACCTTTATTTGTACAGCAGCTTCCGTGACATCATTTCATCAAAGTGCTCACATAGAAAAATAGAGGTAAAGTGAAAACTAAGTCTATGCAAAGAAACGTTGTCGAAATTTAAAAACATCTCCATAAATGCAAGTCATGTGTGCTTTAGAGCGTAATCGATTTTTCGACTACAATTGTTATTCTGGAGTTTAGGTTAGATGAGATGAGTGAGTCAGATGGACAGACAGATTGACATTTGAAGACAGACACACACTGAGACTCAAAGTTTTTCAGACCGTATGACATCGATGTGTCCGTTCTTGGCAGCGAGATGAAGAGGTGACACTCCGTTGGGGTCGGAGGGTTTCGGTTCCAGCATGGCTGCACACATGTTACTGCTGAGCAGGAGCTGGACCACCTAAAAATACAGACGGACACACACAGTAATTTCTATTAACAGTTTCCAAAGTCTGCTGTGAACTACGTAAACAAGCGTGAACCTTTGGCAAAATTCCATTTAAAATTTGTTTTCTCTGTGAAATCAGCCGCAGAAACTGTGCGCTCTCTCTTCTGGCTGCCAATGTTTTGGAATATATTAGGATCTCAATGTTAAATTGGTCACACTTATTTTTATGGTTTTAGACCATGGGCTGTTTAAAGTTAAGTGTTTTCTAGAATACGATCCTTGATATGATTTGTCACAGTTATTTGTTCATGAGCTCACAGGTGAATTGTTGTTTAATTTTAAGACATATTTTGTGTTGACTGTCTTATGTTGTATGTCTGAAAGTCATTGTTGCAGCGCGTCTGTACTGGACGTGTTTTCTGTATTTCCAGCGTGTTTTTGTTGTTTTCTCAGTTTGCAACGCTTTTTTCTGAAGTTGATGAAGATGCTGGTGTTTTGTCTCTTTGCATGTGTTTTCTTTTTGTTGTGCAGCGTGCTGAAGTATCACAAGTGAGGCTTTCCTGGTTACATAAAGGTTAAAAAAAAGAAGTATATTTATGTCAATATTGGTTTTCAGTTAAAGTTACTCACTCCGACACGACCAAATTCACAGGCGAGGTCCAACGGTGTTTTCCCAGCTGAGTCTGAGATACACGGGTTGGACTGGTGTTGTAGCAACATCTCCGACTGTATCAAACACACACACACACACACACACACACACACACACACACACACACACACACACACACACACACACACACACACACACACACAAATCTTACTTGTGCTTCTGAATTTCCTAGCTTGGATCAACAACAAATCATGCATGCATCCTCAGGCACACATAACTCACCTCATAAAACACACACACACACACACACACACACACACACACACACACAGATACTATACACACCAAAACACACACGACTACTATACGCACTAAAGCACACACACAAACAGTTACCCCGTCATAGTGTCCGTGCTGAGCTGATAGGTGGAGAGGGATCTGTCCTTCATCTGACTGTCCGTTGACTGACGAGCCTGCCTTCAGCAGCATTTTCATTGGTTCAGTCTTCCCCTGCCATGCAGCGTAATGCAGAGGACGCATCCCTACACAAAACACACACACACGTACACAAACACATACAAAAACACACACAAAGTTGACAGCACAATAAAATACAGACCCCACAAGGACATGCACAGGTACAAACAAGAATACGAGAATATAAAGACACATAAATGCATGCAAATACACACATTCTGTTATTGTTGTTTCTATAGACCGACCAGTTTGTCAGTGGCCATCCAGCAGGTGAAACTACCTTTTACAGTAGCATCACTGAACTCATTTAGTAAAGTCCGAACCAATCAAACCCAACCCAAAAGTGTTGCTGCTAATATAGAAAGATTGAAACAATTAGTCGACTGAAAATGAATCAGCAACTAGACCGATAATCGTTAACTAATTGTTTGTCATTTGCATAGAAATAAAATAGAAGTAGAAGGGACATTCCCAATATAAATCAACATAGCAGGATGGTCAGAGCGGCTGACATTTTTATGTGTACCGTTGCCATTGCGACCGTCTTAGCGGGCTAACTTCCCTCTAAACTAAACCGACTTAGGGCAAGTCGCGGACTCACTGAGGTGAAGCTTTGCATTTACGACCAAAACGAGCAGCGGAGCAGTAACGCTACGAAGCGCAGAGAGCAAGTAAAGTAAATATCTTATGGTGTTGGACTGTTGGTTTGACAAAACAAGACATTTTTTGGAGAACGCACTAGGCTCTGGGAATCTATAGACCGAATGATGGATGGATTAATCAAGAAAACAATCAGGAGGTCAATAAATAATGACAGTCGTTAATTTCAGGCCTAATATGAATGCAATTTTGGTAAACATTTCTGTCATATCGGTTTCACTGTAGCAACAGATTTAGGCACCGTTTCTCAGTGTCCCTCCTGGAAATGCAATCATGCTGTTGTTGACATGCTTGCGACCTTTTGTGACCGTTGGAGAATTGTTTGTGCAAGCGTCGTACTCATGGGACGTCACAGACAAACTGCTTTCAGACTAAAGGACAAAAGAAAAAAAAAAAAAAATTTAAGTGGCTGAACCAGACTTTAAAGAACCATGCAGGAACCTGGACATTGCAAGTCATGCAGGAAATGCAGTAAATGCAAGGTGACGCAAAGTTCAGCTGAGCACAGCACAAAAATCCACCATCGAATCATTATTAGTGCCTCTAAACAGAAGACATTAAACACCACTTTGTATTAGTGGCTGCAAGGACCAGTAAGCATGTTTCTTATGGCAGCGACCCAAGACCCCCAGTCTTAATACCAGCGATGAGCCACATCGTCAAGCTGAATAAAGAGGCCCTCCAGGCCTGGCTGGCATGAGGGAGTCCTGACTCAGAAAAGAGGTGCTGGCAGGATAAAGAGATACAGCAGCTGTAGGAGTTACAGAAGCTTAAGCCTGAGTCTATGAAGAGATGTGATGGAAAATGACTCTCAGGCAGCCTCAATGATCTTCTAGATAGTGTGCAAAGAGAAGAGAGGACTTCACTCAGACTGTGCAGGGAAAGAGAGACGCTGGACCTGTTTGAAGATTGGGGGAGCACTCGGGAATGTTTTGACGTAATCGACACTGCCTCAATTCAGGAGGTTATTTTGGAGGGTTGCTGGAATTCATATGAACCCATTTTTATTTGTCAGTGGTGGTCAATGTGTGGATTGTGAGCGGATCATAAAACAATGGACCATGAGGATAATACAGGCCCCACTGAAATTTGAAACTCACAATCAAATGAGTTTTCGGATTTTGGAAATACCCTGAACTGTGTTCCCAGAAGTATCCTGGCAGAGTCGCTCAACACAGAGTTGCTTGCCCCCTTTTCAGTTTATGATTTATTTTTTAACAGGATATCAAGTCCAGAGGCTTAGGCCTGCAGGATGTCCAGTGTCAGTGACCTTAAGTTGGCATCTTTGCACAAGAACATTTGGTAGGCGGACGTGACATTGTCTAAATAAGGATCAAAACAGTTCCCTTTGTCCCATCTGACTGAGGGATGAATCCTGCAATAACAGATTTATTGGCCACTTGACTGCAGTAGAAACAACATATTTAAGCTGAAGAGAGAATTAGTGAGCAAACATTAACGTAATGCATCTATAGACGGGTGGAAAACGCCCGATGTGACGCTTTCCCCCTTTTATCCAAGGTGCTTGCGCTCCTTTTGCGCCTGCTGTTACGAAGCAACCAAAACCCGTCGTGACGTCCTATAATGGAGTGTGTGTAGCTGATTGGTTAGTTATTGTCAGACACAACGACCTGTGGTGTGTTTGCTGCAATCTACATTTTTGGGATTTTTCCATCACGGTGTGCTGCAGATGCGCCCGAAAAAACAGACACGTCGGAACGAATGTGCACCACCATGACGTTGTTTTCATTTTTTAAAACTTGTCGCACGTCTTCATTTCAAATAATTAATTTGTACGCACAACATTTTATTGGCTCCTTACACATCCAGCGAGCCACAGAGCAACTTTAGCATTCTCTCCTTTTTGCTCTATTTGGGTCTCCATCAACTCCTGAGGAAAATATCTGGCTTGAGTGAAGGTTTCCAGTCCTCACCATGAGCTAGTTGGGCACCAGAGGAATGATTTAAGGTTTCCCTACCTCCACGGAAAGAGTTGAGAAGATGGGACCATAGACTTTATTTCAGAAGTGGACGTAGTCGTTGTGACGTCACCCAGTGGCTTGTGGACTGCCGTTTTGAGGACATTTTGGCCATCGCCATCTTGTCTGGACCGTTGCCATCTTGTTTTTGTAGCAACCAGTGAACGAAAGTGACCATGTATACATACATATATGGCCCTGTTAGCGACCTGTCAATCACAGTAAGCCCGCTCTAAAGCATACCCGGCTTTATGGTCTATATTTATGGACTTCTTTTTGCAACCAGAGATGTCGCCCCCCTGCTGGCCAGCGGAGAGAATGCAAATTCAAGGCTTCACTTTTCAGAACCGGAGGGGGCTGACTGGGTGGGACCACCTGGTAAGGATTCCTGCCAGTTACCTCTATTTAGAGCCATACTGGGGATGACTGAGCTGACTGGGAGTGTGGAGACAGGAGGCCTACATCCTGGAGGGATTATATCTCCCATCTGTCCTGAGATTTCTTCTTCTTCTTCTGGAATCTGCCAGTATGAGACGGAGACATTTGCTGCTCTGCTTCCACTTGGTTCCCAGTCCTGCAGCCATGAAGCTCTTATATTGTCTATTGTTTGCTGTGCACACAAATCTGTCACCTCTCATAAATACCGTATACTACACTGGGAGAATGTTTATTGCATTTCAAACAAGCTCACCTTTTATTACACAAGATGGTATTATCGGTCACGCAAGGGAAGCCAGAAATATTTTTGTTTTCCTGTTTTTTTGTGTGATTGTTTTCTGGCCATCTGTGTGTGTATTTTGTACCTGTTTCATGTGAACATAGCGACTTGTGAGGACACTTACATCTGTGTGTATTCTTACCTTTATGGTCTTTAATATCCACTGCTGCCTGGGCCTCAAGCAGCAGAGAGATCAGCTCCTTGTTACCACTCAGAGCGGCAAAGTGCAGTGGTGCCAACCTTCACACAGACACAGATTAGGGTTAAAAATACACATATTCACATACATAGTGTGAAACCGGAGCATAACTGAAATAATCTTCAGCGTAGTGCAGCTCCGCCCCTCAGCTCTGTCTGAGCGACGGGAGGGGGCAAATGACCTACTTCCATTAATAAGCAATCTCTCTACCCTGGAGCCAAGCGTACACACAACGCATCCCTGTGTGTGTGTGTGTGTGTGTGTGTGTGTGTGTGTGTGTGTGTGTGTGTGTGTGTTTCTAATGGATCCCTGGTGAATATAAGGGCCGGGCCCTGGAGTCAAATCAACGAATCATCCGTCATTACACAAGGAGTTGAGTCCAATTATCCAATTCCAATCAACATAATAAAAAGATCTTTGTTATCTGATGGAGCCGAATGTAACACAATCGCAAACCAAGCATGTGCACATAAAAAGCTTAACCACTCACCAGTCTAAATATAGCCAAAATCCATAGCTGTACATTCCGAGTTGATAAGGGAACATTTCTGAGCAAATTGAGAGCCGAGAAATTAAGGTAATTACAGCCTTCCGCTAGATATATGTTTCAAAGTCAGATTTAAGATGAGCGTAATGTGTAAAATGTGTATGTGGCTGATAGATTGTATTGATCTCAGAAGGAGATTATGTCGTTTTTGCTTTGCTTCATCAGTTGGATGATCGAACCGTGTGTCAGATACAGAATAAAGTCTAAGAGCCTTAAAGGAGTTTGGTGTTAATGGAACACAATTGATTCTTAGTTTCAGGCGATTAACAGTCCTTCCTATTACCTTTTTCTATGCTTTTGTTGCCCTTGTCCTTAGCTGTTATTTCTGTTTCTACTTCTCTGGACAGTATCGGAGATGTGAAAAAGAGAGTAAAATTCCTTGCATGTGGTCGGGTACTTGGCCAATAAAGCTGATTCTGATTATACACTAAAGAAAACATATAACGAATAATATATTCCATCCTTCAAATAGATCCCCCAAATCCTACACACTGTTCTTTTAAGTTACTCTTCATGTTGATATGGGAAACGTATTAGTAAACCACCTGGTGTAAAGTCTAATATTCATTCTTTTAACTCTGCTTTTTGTTTCTACCGACTCCTGAGGGAAATATCTAGCTACCAGCTAGTTGCTTTTTAAAGCTGCTGCTGCTATGAGACCTGTGAGAGTGAACCACAACAGTAAAGTTGCGGACTGACAGCTAAACACTGAGCTGAAACTCAGTATAAAGCTCTGTAAAGAGCCGAGGGGAGCTGCAGATTTTGGGGATAATTCTCTGTTGGTTCATCAATACGAGAGACCACTTTCACATAGTTTTCACATCGTCATTTAGTCCATTGTATCAAAATATTGATTCTAATTGTAAACCCTTGGGGGGAGAGGGGTGGGGGGGGGGGTCTGACCAAGCGAGGAATGAGTCCTAAAAAACAGAAATTTGTTTTTTTGAGGAACTTCCGGTTCCATTGTCCTGAAGTCAGTGGGTTTTTGGTTAGATGCCAGAAATAAGGTTTGTCTCTAACACAAGCTTAAGGGATTTACACGTTTTGTTATTAGATATAAAACACTTCAGAAAATACCCCTCTGGTGAATTTTGAAGCTGACAATTGGCTAAACGAGACTACTAAACGTCATCATGCCGACTAGTCCACCTTTACAGCTTGTTACAGCGTGTGTATGTAGTTCTTTTATAGCCTAACATTGGCTTTTACTTCTGCTGATTACACCCAAGCTTCAAAAATCAATATCTTGCTGAACAAAATGTGTAAGTATTACAAACGTTTGTTTGCCACAGAGTTTATAATCCAAAATCCAATGAAACCCTGTTGTCCCACAACACCATAACATATTTTTGATATATTATATATTTCGATATTTTGAATCTAAAACCTGAATCAGGGCAAACCCAATGTGATATCAATTAAACCTCCTTTAGCTCCAATGCAATATAATGAAGAACAAACTCATGAAACATGTAAAGGCACAATTTGATGTCAAGAGGACAGAAAGAAAAGAAAGTAAAAAAGAATCAGGGAAAAACAGAAGATGAGTGAAATGAACCTTTAAAAAAAGATGATGGCAAAGTGGAATAATAGCAAGGAGAACATGAATCAGAAGAGCCGTAGTCCCTCACCCATCTGCATCCTGGATGTTGACGTTCACCCGCTTTGCTGCTCCGAGGAGCTCTGAAACAGAGAAGAGAGACGCAGAGAATGAGAGAGCAAAGAAAAGGAAAAACTATTTTATGAAAGAATCAGTCAAAATGTTTATCTATTCAGAATCCAGTGATTAATGTATTCTCTCTCCTTGTACATATTATAATAATTCACTCCCCGCTGGTTTAGTAGACAGCTACACTTTTATACTAGTGACAGCTCAAACAACAGTTTCTTCACTGCAACAACAGCAGAGGTCAAGGAGAAGTGACGAGGATTTAAATATTTTAAAAAGTTAATTTTTCAACATATAAATTGGAGGTATATTGACAAATATTGGAGATTTTGAAAAATATGCAGTTAGTGTGCTTCTCAATAGATAATAATTACAATATAAGCTTGTAGTCCTCCGATGTTACTAATGTAAAATGACATCCCCAAACATGAATAACGTTGCTTTAGTTGTTGTTTGGTGTTTATCCTTTTATTAAAAGACCTGTCAATCAATTTGAGTGAGTCAGTGGGTTTTGATCATGGGTTTGGGCACCAGTTGAATTTTGTTTACATGTCATAAAAAATATTATTATCATGCACCAACCAGACACATGCATATTTAGCAAACAAATAAACTTGAGGGAATATTATTTTGGGAAATATGCTTAAGATTTAGGTAAAAGATTGATTCCACTTTTTCACTGTCTGTACGTTAGGTATGCTTTTAGTATTTTTGGTTGTGTGTATATCCTGTATAGATGCGTAAATGTGTGTCTGTGTTTGTGATTATGTGAATGTGAATCAGAAAGATAAAGGAATCAGACAGCAGGAACAATCACACAGGCACAAACACTCACAAAAACCAACACACAACTCTCAGAAAAGGACACAGAAAAAGCGGCTTGTTTGTCTCATTTTTTTTTTTTTTCCCATTTTTTTTTTTTCCGTCAAACCCTCATAATCCACGGGCCGTAATCTGTGGCTGTTCTGTAATCTGGGGAAAAGCTTCTCCTTCTCTCTGCAGCTCTATCTGCACTTCATCCCTTCATCCTGCTCTCACACTCTAATTTTCGCTGTAATTTGCTAAAGAGCGCGTGCTGGTGATTGGTAGCGGTGCTGTTTTCTGTTTACACTCTGCAGCTGACGTCATTCTGCTGCATGTGTTTGTGCACGCGTGGTCCTCCATCTAGCTATCTGGATTAAAAATACGAATCACCCCCCCCCCCCCTTCCCACAGCAGATGAATCAATGAGTGCAGATATCTGTGTCACCATCAGGGAGCCACATGACCCCGCCTACCCGACCACAAATTTATGGCGGCGCCACAACATCCAACACCCGCAACAACCAACCTCCGCTTTGTTTGTCTGTCTGATGAACAGAACAACTAATTGCCTGATTTTCATAAAACTTGGTGGAAGGGTGTATCTTCGGCCAAGGAAGAACCCGTTAAATTTTGGAGCGGATAAACAAATTATTTTTCATTAACATTGCAATATAGGGCATGGCCTCGGAGGAGGTCTGCGCTCCCTGAGTGTCTAGTTCTACTATGTTCTTCTCAATGGAATATTCTTCTTCTACTACATGGAGTCTGGGTCATGGCATCACTTACTAACTCCCCCCTTCTGACCCAAAAACACACGGTATATTTAATCAAATACTTGGATGCAGCTGACTAAGACTGGTTATAATTCTGCCCTCTGTGATCCCACTCCAAACTGATTTTAATCCCAAAATTCACACTTACTTCACACTTTACTTACATTTTTTACCTTAAATGTAAGCTTTTTTTTTAATGTGTATTTTCCTTCTCTGACATGTTTGTTTAAGAGCATTACCATAATGTTTCTCTGATGGTGTCCTTGGAGCAGGGTTCATTTTTTCCTTTTTCTTTTTTTAAATGATAATTTCAGGCATAACACTGCCACCGAGCCCCTGTTACCATAGTAACCCCTGACTTTGCCATTCTCACAGACTGTCAATCACTTGGCAGGGATTACTATGATATTATTTTTGCAGCATCTCCCACAAACCGTAGCCGTTTAAGAGTTCATTTGAAGTTTATTTTGACGTGAAACCATCATCATTCAGGTTTTAATTTGAAACCCGTCAGTTTTGACGGAGTGTACAAACGAGCTGGTAGTTCCTGCAAAGCAACCTTCGGTATAACAGAGCAGATCCACAAACCTCAGGAGAGGTGAAGTGGAGGGTTTCTCAAGGGTTCTCATTACCAGAAATGTTCTGAAGTCCAGTTTTCATCCCCTCTGACTTCCGCCTGTCATCATGCATTCAGAGTTTCAGTGTAACATGTAGCCTAAAACATACTCCATCGCTCTGCTTCCAGACGATTGCACACATATGTTCGAGTGACCGCACTCAGAGGTCACAATATGCTGATAGTGCAGGAACGCCACCACATTTTCATCAAAAGTACACAATGACAGGTTGATGAGGCAATGTGATGAGAGTAGTGCAAAGGCAATAATCCGAAAAACAATACGCGGATGTGTTATAACTCTATAATATAAAACATTTAGAAATTATTTAATGATTATTATGTTATTATATGTTCAGGAAAATTGTTAATATTGTAGTGCATCAAATGTTTGTGCTTTAGGTGCCAGTGGTCACTATGGAGTACTTTTTGGAAAATTCTAGTATTCATAACAGCCTCTTTACCTTCCTGCACACCAAATAAAGCACATATCCAACAACAGTCGGAGAAATATATGGAGATATTTTGATTTTCCTCTGTAACAGCTAGACTTTGTTTGACCCTGGCAATTTTAAAATATTTCAAAAGCCATGCCTTTGTTTCTCAAAGATCAAAAACCAAAACGTAACAATGGACACTGCACCTTCTTGTTAGTCACATCCTTCATCTACATTTTGATCTTTGCGGCTACAGATAGAAAGGAAGAAAACACAATTAATTGTACATTACTTTCGGTGTTGATTAATCTGTGGAATATTATCATTTTGTCTATAAAATGTCATAAGAATTGGGATTGATGCTGATTTCCCAGAGCCTAAATTGACATATTATTAACAGCCCCAAACCTAAATATATCCAGTTTACTAAAATGTGGGACAGAAAAGCAGCTAATGGAACCACTGCATTTTCTTTTGAGTGTTTTTGCTTGAAAAGTGATTCGAAATGATTAATTCACTTTTAAAATAGTTGCAAACTTGTACTGCCCACGGTTACAATATACTGTACTCGTTGGGGATTGTTATGGTCGCTTGTGCTGCTGATGAGTCACTGATAGCTGAGATTTCCGGCTTTTACTTTATTTCAGACCGCCTCAGTGTTTTTGATCAATGTGCAACACCTGTTGTTCTCACGAAAAAGGAATAATGTTTAATAATTCAGCTGGTTTACTGTTGGTCTATCGCAATACTGTTCAGATACAGTTGTTTACTTAACGTTGTGGGAATACAAGTCCTTATTACTTCATGAACTACTATGAACTACTAATGGCTGTGCCAAAACGGTGAGCACTTTCTTTATCAACAGCGGCAGATACAGCTGTTAAATTACTTAGTGCCCATTTCAGTCGCGTACGACAACATTAAAGAGATACAAACATGATATGGATGTTCTCATATCTCTAAGATAAAAAAGCTATATTGCAACTGAGCCAAAGATAAGGAAACCATTACCAATTGGTTTAGAAATACGCCTTTCTTTGTGTAAGCAGCCACTGGCTTTTAAAGTCCTCTACTTTAAAGTGAACCAGAAACTCAACATCGCTCTGTCTGAACTGATTAATTAAAACTTTGATCAACTAAATCAGTGAGCCCATTGATTACAGCAGGACTATGAACTTAGGTTGGGTTTGGTGATAATATAGTTTTCTTATTGTCAACGAACCCCACGAAAATTCCCAAACCAACAAATGCATTGATCATTCTAAACAAGTGTTGTCTGTGTAGCCAAAGCCTGATAAAACTGCAGCTTATTCCTGACAGACGCAGACAGGGTGGTGACATCAGAAGGTATTTAGAGACGGACCAACACATTGTTGGTTTTGGTCTCTTCGTGGGATTCGTTTACAGTATGAAGAATAACGCCAGCATTATCTTTGAGGCTATTTAAATAACGCACACCTTCCTTAATGTCCAAAATATTAGTTATAAATACATATATCTAAATATGAAAATGACCAAAACATTATTCTTGGCATTGGAAAGACAATGAGGAAGTGCATGGTTTCAAGTTGATTTTCTATTGCAATACACAACAGATTATTTCGGCGTTAATGTGGGTTTATTGTGGGAGAAACAGCTTTCCGTAGGTTATGAGATCCTGTTGACAAATCAAGGAAATATAATTTTAGACTGAGCTGCTTTTATTTCTTTAAAGAAAAAGCTAAAATTATGAAAAACAAAGTGTAAAAAGCAACAATTTGGGGTAGTTTTGAGGCAACTACAAATCCCTTGGGGCAGTAGTTGTAGCCCGGGCCACCAAAAAGCAAATTGTAGTTATTTTTAAAGATTTATTTTCGTACGTATTAAAGATATGTGTTTATTATTGAGAAACTGTGTTTATTTTGTAACTTCTGTACCTATTTGTGCTGTTATCAAGAGTAGTACATATGTATGCTGACAGGCAGTGTTTTGTGTTTCTTTTCTCTTGTAGAGGTGCCACTACTGTATTTTAGCTGTATTTAATTCGGATGTATTTTGACAATATTGCGACTGTGCATTTGCACTATTTTGAAAGTGACTGGAATTGACTGCCATTTTTGGAGGCTACTACGTGCACAAATCTTCTAAAGGCTATCATCTTTTGTACTGTTTGATTTCATTTCTGTTTCTTCGGAAGACAGAAATACCAGGGGAATCCTGTCATCCTTGCAAAACGAGAAATTGATAAGATATAAAAACCCCAAAAATAGTATTTAAAGTTCTGCGCTGTGAAGTTGCTGGTAAGCAGATTTGGATTCCCTCAGACAAAACCAAGTTAGCTGTTTCCCCGTTTCCAGTCTTTATGCTAAGCTAAGCTAAGCTAAGCTAACCCACCGCTAGTTCCAGCTTGAAATCTACCGTACAAACATGAGAGTGGTATCGATGTTCTCATCCATGTTGCACTATTGCTTGAATCAGTTGTAGAAGAAGCTCTACTGTCTGACATGCAGGGACCAAGAAAGACTGTGAAGTGAAGTGGCCTCACTTTGTCCTGCCACCACTTCAATTCCTTAAACCCTCCTCCATCAAATTGTGACATTTTGCAAACAACCACTACGGCAACTCCCTCTCACCTGCTGCTCTGAACATCATCACTGTTAATAATGAAAAACGCAGCCAGGCACATGACTAACACCTGATGTGTCGGGTGTGTCTCCGTGCTATCTTGCCTGTAATTGTGTGCGTTCGAGGTGTTTGTGTGTGTGATTCTCTAGTAGAGAAACCCGGCTTCCTTTTTAATTATTCAATCATAAACCTGGATTCACACAGTCATTCACACAGTCACTCACTCACACACACACACACACACACACACACACCTTCCACAACTCACCCTTTAAACTCTCTCCATCACTTCCTGTCTCTTTACATCCCTGTATTCATAACTCGCTGTTTCCCTCCTTCTGTTCTGCACTCTCACTCTTTTACTCTCCCATTCTAGCCCTCCTCCTCACCCCTCATGTCCCTCACCCGCCACCCACCTCCCCCTTTCTCTTTGTCAGTGTGCAGTGGACTGAGCACTCAGAGCTGATCTGTTCTGGCATTTGAGGAGAAGCATTTTTCTTTTTCATGGCACTGCTGGAATGTCCAGAGACAAACACACCAGAGGAGACAAGGAGAGGAGAGGAGAAGAAAGGAGAGGAGAGGAGAGGAGGAAAGAGGGGACAACACTATAGGAGTGGAGGGAGGAAGAGAAGAGAAGAGAAGAGGGGAGACAAGGATAGAGGGGAGGGAAGGAGAGGAGTGGAGGGGAGAGGAGATGAGACAATGACAGAGGTGAGAAGAGGAGACAAGGAAAGAGGAGAGGAAAAAATAGGTGAGGAGAGGGAAGAGGAGAAGAGACAAGGATAGAAAAGAGAAGAGGAGAGGAGACGAGGGGAGAGGAGACAAGGATAGAGAAGAGGGAAGGAGAGGAGAGGAGAGGAGAGGAGAGGAGAGGAGAGGAGAGGAGAGGAGAGGAGAGGAGAAGACAAGGATAAAGGAGATAACATGAAACAAGAAGAGAGGAGAGGAGAGGAGAGGAGAGGAGAGGAGAGGAGAGGAGAGGAGAGGAGAGGAGGAGATGTTAAATAAGAAAAAGTATAGCGAAAGTAAGAACAGGAGAGGAAAACAGGGGACAGGCAGGACAGAGTAACTGAGAGAAAAGGAGGCAACAGGAGGGGAGAGGATAGGAAACAGGAGAGGAGTAGTGAGGAGTAGATAAATTCAGAGCAGAAAATCGAGAGGGGCCTGGTGATGAAATGGGAGAGGAGGAGAGCTGTTTCAAGGCTGTAATTGAAATCTAATTATCACCTCAAGTCCCAGCTGACTCCACGTCAAACACCCGCGCACACACACGCACACACACGCACACACACGCATACACACACACACAGACACGCACACACGCACGCATATTCGTGCATCTATCTCATGGGCGCGATCCCGTACTCTCCCTCCCACTGTCCCACACACACACGCATACACACACACGCATACACACACACACACACAGACACACACACACACACACACAAACACACACATGAGTGCCACACTGGTGCACACGTCTGCACGTGTACTCGTACGATCATCACATTATTACCACTAACATCTGGCATCTTCACACACCACTAATCCCCCTGTCCCGAGAGCAGTGTCGGACCTTTGTGTACTTCCACCTCTCTCTCTCTCTCTCTCTCTCTCGCTCTCTCTCTCTCTCTCTCACACACACACACACAGACGCACTAATACACGCATCCTCTCTGGTGTGCACACATACACACGTTTTTGTGCATTCGTGCAGAAACACACAGACACACACACACAAACGGTCAATGGTGGAAAATGGGTAAGCATCCTCCTAATTTCTAATTTCATTCTGATGACTGTTCTCACACATGTGCAACGTCATCACTCTCACACACTCAACGTCATAGCACAAGCACACGCACACACACACACACACACACACACACACACACACACACATAAATACATCTATGCATGCAGGAAAAAGACACACACATACATACACACAAACACACCATTCAGGCTAAATGGCATCACATCCGATTTAGCCTGCACTGTCCTGACCTCGTAATGACGGGTGTGCGCGTGTGTGCGCGCGTGAGTGTGTGTTTGTGACAGGAGGATGGAGGGATACTGACTGGCTTTCCCTGGCCGAGGTCTCTGGAGAAGCCGCTGAGCTGTCAGCAAGTCCTCGGTCTTCACGGCCTGGAGCAGCTCCTGGTCCTTCCCCATGTCCCCTCCGTCCCGCCTCGGTCCTCTCGGTCCCGCTCTCTTCCTCTGAGCGCCCCTCTCTCCTCCGCTAATCCGCTGCTACATCCTGCCGCCGCTCCGGGCCTCCCGCTGGAGCTGAGGCGCGGAGGGATTGATGCTGCCGGGAGTGGGATGCTCCGATTCGGCCAGGAGTCCAGCGCTCGTCCCGCTGTACCTCCCCGCCCCTCCACGCGGTGCTATACCGACCCACACACCGACCGAACCGACCGACCGGACCTCGCTCTCTGCAAAGATGCGCGCAGGAACACACTCGCGACAGATTCCACTGATTCTATCCGCGTGACTATTTCACCGGGTCTGCGTGCGTGCGGTGGAGCTCGAGCGCCCTCCTATATGATGGGTCAAATCCGCACCCCTGAAATCTCACGAGCCCTCAATCCGCAGAATAACACGCACGGGTCGCTGATGTTTAACGTGTGACCGCTGTCGCCGCTGCGATGCTGGACCAGCTCGCGCCAGCTCCGGCGTGCGCGCACAGACACGCACGCACACACACACACACACACACACACACACACACACACACACACACACACACACTCACAGTCCCATATGGCATTACATAAACACGAGCTACTTGTGCGCGCGCCACTCCAGTTGTTGTAATCCCAGTCCGCGTGTTTCCGCGCGCGTGCGGGCGGGCGGGCGGACAAGTCAGAAGAGGTCGTTTGACATAATAAAATTGTACTCAGTCGCGTGCAAGAGGCGCAATCAGTGCGCGGGACAGTGGGAGGGAGAGTACGGGATCGCGCCCATGAGATATATGCACGAATCTGATCTAACACTGTCCTTCACAAATTAAACCATATTCATTCATATATTGCACTGTTGCATATTTTCTATTCTCCCCTTTATTTTAGTTTCATTCAAAAAAATGTCTTCTCTTTAAATCCCTTTTTACGTGTGTATTTTATATTACTTTAATATATGTTCTTAATTAATCGACACATGTCGAATGACTTGCAATTGCTTTATTGTTTTAAGGTGCTACACAAATGAACTGACCTTGCCTCAATATGTGTCACTGTGGTGATGGTTTTACGTCAACATTGTTTAAGGTTAATGAGGCAGGGATAATTTGAAGACAGGAAAAGTGTGTGTATGCGTGTGTGTGTGTGTCCCTGATGCAGGGCTAATTTAGACTAAAGGGGCCACTGGCAGTCAGATTTAGGACAGGAAGTGGAACGGATGACAGAAGAATACTCAATCAAACTGTGTGTATATGGGCAAGTTATATATTTGTGTTCTGACACATATCTGATAGATTTTCAGTTGAGAGTCAGCTTTATACACGGCTGGATTAACCCACTATAGGGGCTCCTCTTCAAAAAAAAAAGGCTTGATTATAAGTGTGCTGAATTAGAGAAGCTGCAGAAGAAAAGGCAGCTCCAGGAACAAAATATTGTTTATCTTTTGGAATGCAGCAACTTTCTAAAGTCATGCTTTGATTGACGTCCAAGCGCACTTACTGTGTAGTTTCCTGTTTATATAAAACTATAAAGTATGCTGATTTATGGTGCGCCAAATATAAAAACAGTGGACAATAAAGATTTGTTTATTACACAGACTTTGACTTTACAGCCATATAGCTGCTATATAAGGCTGTTAGAGTGGTGCTTTGAGCTAAGTGCTAATGTCAGCATGCTAACACAGTGACAATATTATCATGCTGATGTTTAGCAGGAGTGTTTACCACAGTGAACTATTTTATTACAGGGATCGTTTACGGCTTTTTCTGGTAGTTCAGCCTTATTGGGTTCACATGCATTATAGTTTGTCAATTTAAGATTTTAATTTATTCAACATCAACAACATTTTGCAAAGCGTCACACATTCGTACAATTGTCTGTTGTTCCATTGGACTGAAGAAAGTAATTAGACGTTATCTCATTTGAAATACCAAGGAATAGTTTAATAGATTTTATAACTGCATTAATCAACGTAAAAACTGGTGATGTCATGAAAGGGTCGCTATACTCGTTTATACGTTATAAACAAATAACTGTTTGTTAATGTTTCAACCATATGAGCTGGTGATATAGGCAGCGCAGGTTCTGGTACAGGCTCAGGTTATCTCCCGCCTAGACTACTGTAACTCCCTCCTGGCTGGTCTACCTGCTACTGCCATCTGGGTTTGAACTCCCTTGATTGAATCCACTTATTGTAAGTCGCTTTGGATAAAAGCGTCTGCTAAATGTAATGTAATGTGATATGTCAGTTTCTTTTGATATTTTTTATTTTTTTTGCCCTCTTTTGACCAAACATCAATTAATGCACCTTCAAACAGCAGCAGATGTTACATTTTTATGGACATTACAACTGATATGTATCGAGACGGCATGCAGCATTGCACAGGACATGTATTTGGTTGATTATCAAAGAATGGTAATGTGTACCACGAATATTCTGAAACATAATGATAATGTGTGCAAATTAAATACTCAAATTGTGTTATTTAAAAACACAATGACAGAATATTTGTTTAACTTATAATATAAAAAACAACAAGTTGATACAGCGACAGACGCACTGTCCACACAGGGGTCTATATACAACAAGGGTACGCATGAACGTAGTCTTTCACTTGAGTGCTGAGTCCAGGTAAGGTGCTTATATTTTCTGCTCCATATGAGCCCACGAGAGCCCTCCTGCACATCTGCTTCAGGCGCTCCGGACGCTGCTTGCGATACGGCGATGTCAGCTTACAGGATGAGCCGGTGTAATAAGTGAGCAGAGCGAAAAATGACGCAAAAGTCCTCTGGCTGCCGTTCAGGCTAAAGAGCAGGTTGTTCAGCAGGACACGAACACTGGTCGGTCCGTCGTCGCTTTGGTAACTCAGAGTGAAGAAAACATCTGGCTGGCCGCTGTCTCTGTAACAACACAGCAGCATGCATATACAGTCACTTTATGCACACTTAATGGGGTTTATTTTCTTGTACAATGCTTTTTATTGGGCACGCGGTAAAGGGAAAAGGGTACAAGATGACTATATCTACATATGTATGGGCAATTTTAGTTTTGTTTGACTAAAATATTTGTAGAGAAGGAGAAAAAGGGAAAATAAGATATAATGGAACACAATAGATTTTTTTCATAATCAGACTTAGATGTTCACAACATATTCATCAAAGGTTGTGACGAATGTAACTGCAAGATATAAATACTTCATACATATTTTATCCATAACCAAATAAATCCCATTAATGTTTAAATCCACTTCTGTGAATGACACCTGAGCAAGAGAACAGCATAAAAGGTCGCAGACAAAAACAACGGATATAACAACACCAAAACCTTGTAGCGGCTGATTTACCTGATGAGGAAGGTACCCAGCTGTGCCTGTGTGAGTATTTTGTGTGCCTCCTCCATGGTCATCGATCCCCAGTAGTAACCACTGTGTTGGAGCTGCTGATAGGTGTGTTTCACTAGTTTGTACTCTGCTGCACTGCTGAATGGACGGAGGTGCGTGGGAAGACTCTCAGCATCAGCTCCAGTGATTGGCTGCAGCAGAGAATTCATGAGAAATAAATAATATTAATATAAATAAAGTTATTGCCAACAACAGTCACAGAGGAGGCAGTAAAGCAGAGTTAAACAAATACAAAGTGTATACTATTAATTGTATAATTATTGTTGTTGTTGTTGTTGTTGTTATGTAATGTTTGGCCCGAACAAAAACCTACAACTGCTCAACCCAAACATGTAAAGTCCATTATTTGTGATAACAATGTTTTTAAAATAGTGTTAAATATATATGAAGGGGTTAATATTAGCTCCACCTTTACCAGCTGCAACATCAAAGTGATGCTAACACATTAACGCATCACTGATTCCATTCTGCATGAAGAGTACTTTTACTTTTGGTACTTTAAGTATATGTTGATGCTTATAGAATACTTGTGTACTTTTACTTCAGTAAGATTGTGAATGCAGAGTATTATATACACTGTTGTATATTTACTTTTACTTTAAGTAAAAGATCTAAGTACTTTTTCCACCGATGGATGTCAAATTTAAGAAAGAGAATCCTGATGTTTGATTTTGGACTTTGTTTCGCTCCAGCCATCTGTGCACTGTTTAAAAACCAATATCCCAAAGCAATAAAATCCACAAACTGAGCAAACGTTGAGTACTAACCTGGCACCAGGTTTCAGGCTCTTCGTGGAAGTTCAGTTTTTTCCACTTCAGTAAATCTAGCTGACTCTCTGTAGGCTCTTGGCTCTCTGGTTGAACTCTCTCTGGGCTCTGGGCTCGTTCCGGTTCTGCAGGTTCCTCGGGGGGTTGACTTTGGTTCTGTGTCTCGGCGGCGCGGTTCAGTTTTCTGCTCTGCACTACTGTTCTATCTAGATTGTCTCTAACCATCCTACAAAGGAGACTCCTCCTCTTGTCCACCTGTTGCACCACTTCCTCCACTTTTCACTGGCTGATCCTCCATCACTCACCGCTTTCTGGCCAGTCATCTGCCGCTCAGTCCTCTTTCAGACTCCATGCTGCTTTAAACAACCACTTTGAGAATTCAATCAAGATTTATCAACGTCATCACCAACATCTGGAGGGGAGCAGAGGCAGGATCTGTTCAACCATCGGTCCTTGACGGATTGTCACTGAAGAATGTGATGAGCTGAAATACAAAAAGGTGAACAATCAGTCAAAATGTTTTATTCCACTGAACTCCATTTCACCTTAACCGAATTGACCTTAAAACCTGCAATAGGCCGAATGGTATTCATGGCCACTAGGGGGCAGCAGAAACCAGTTGTGATCACAACATTGACATATAAACAGCTGCTTATTTACACATTGAGCAGTTACAGAGCAACATTATCATTCGTTTGTGTTTAGGGCTGTGACGAAGGATAATTCTCACTGTGGATTAATCTGTCCATTATTTCATCAATCAAGTTATCTATAAAATGTCACAAATTGAGGATCAGTGTTTCCTGAATCCCAAGATGACGTCCTCAAATGTCTTGTTTTGTCCACAACTCAAAGATATTCGGTTATTCAGCCCGCAGAGGGGCAAAGAAACCAGAAAATCTGAATTGTGTGCATAGTTTCATTTATTGTGTGTATACAATGGAGAAAAACTGTAGTACAGCATTTTGTCAGGGAATGTCCCCACAGTCACCTGGTTCATAACACCGCAAACATATAAATATTGCCATTTTTCCATCAGTATAAGCTCAATCACCATTGTGTTACCTCCTTAGTGATTTATTTAATTAAAAATCTTTGAGAATGCCCCTTTAAGAAGCTGGAATTAGGTAACTTTTGATTATCAAAGAAGTTGCAGATTAATGTAATAGTTTAATACATATTTTGATTAATCGTTGCAGCTCTTTTAGTGTTTCTGGCCACCTGAAGAAACTAGGTCCAATATTCGCTCTCTTTTAGCTCTGTTTTGGTTCTCTACCAACTCCTCAGGAAAATATCTGTCTCTTTAGCTGCTAAATGCTCCACTATGTTTAATAGCTAGAGACACTAACTTTGTCTGTTTGGTGCTGAGCAGGTATTGTTCTGTGGGTTTTTTAAAGTTGTGGTCTGGACAGCTTAACAATGGGCTCACTATAAATCTCTGTAAAGCTGAGGGGAGCTGCAGATTCAGTTGATTACTCTCCGAAGGTTCATCACAATGAGCGACTTCTTTCACATTGTTTTCACATTTTTCATTTGATTCGTTATTACTATAAAAAAAATAACTTTATGTAATGCCATATGTGACTGTGACTGTGACTGTGTGTGCGTGTGTGTGTGTGTGTGTGTGCGCGTGTGTGTGCGCGTGTGTGTGCGTGTGTAACAGGTCATGTGGGAGACAATAAACCACATGTTTTGGTATTATTAATCACTGGGAAAGGCGATGTTCATGATAACCAAAAGCACTTTCACTTTCGCAGTTCAGAAAAAAACGAGTGTGGCTCTACAAGATAATTTGTGTAAAAGTATTGCGATACGTTAGTATGCAATACTCTTAAGTTTTCATTCAAAATAACTCAAGTGTATTTATAAAGCTTATTTCCAGTGCAAAGTAACAAAGTGCCTTGAATTAAAAGTTAAATGAGCAGATTTAAAATACAAATGAGGACAAAAACTGAACAACAAGTAGGTCTTAATAATACTTAAACTTAAGTATATAAGAATATAAGTATAGCTTGTTGTCTCTTGTTTTTCGGTTTCTGTTTTTGCCTACATGTTTTAAAGCACTTTCCAACTTTTGTTTAGAGACGTGCTGTTTAAATAAAGTTAAATGTACAATATATTATTTGTCACTTAGACTATCAGGCTTTACGAGGACACACATTCTTTGTTCTTTCACTATACTTATGATACTTAACGTCTGCTTTCGCTTTGCCTCTTGATGGAATGATGGAAAATGCAGTGTGTATATATCTTACCGAGTTGCAATGTGGCTGCTTCACCGAACATTTTAATCTCAGCTCAAATCTTATGAACGCGATTGTCATCTATTTGTCCGGAGGAAGTCCGCATCAAACTGTTATCAGTTTACAGTAAATCGTGTAACTCAAGGATCCTGTTTTTCTCAGCTCACAATATTACACAGTGAGGTCTGCAGTATTATATCAGCACTTTCATTTATTTTTTATATAGTTCTGTGCTCCACTTTGTAATGAAACAATGACTACAAAATTTAACTCTCAGTTTGAAGGTTTACACGCTGGATGAACAGTGTATACCCGTACATGGACACGGCTTTGACCCGTTGACCCAAAGTGGATGTTAAAACCCAGAACATTAAAGCTGACTGCACTTTAACTACACAGTAAATGTTTCACATTAGAGCCAACGTGCTGTGGTTTAGAAACATTACAACAAAATTCACAATGTGTGATAATGTGTCCAAATATTGATGCAAATAAATAGGCAAACGTCACAGAAAAAGTGCTAAAAAAAACCCAACTATTATGTTGTAGCTCTCATTAGTAACATGTTCTGTTATTTTAAACCTGAGGGAATGAGCTGATATGACATGGTAGTCACACGGGCGTAAAAATATGAGTTGACATGACTGGGAGAGGGTTAAAAAAAAAAAATAATAATAACCTTCACATACAACCCCAAATTAAAATTATACACAGCAAGAGCGTCCACAACAGATTAATTTGTGTTTCTGCATGACAGTTTTGTACCTTTTTGAGATCAGATGAATGAAGGTGTGACCTTTGCCATCACATGGCGCACAAAACCTTCGAACCAACTCCAGCAAAATATGCTTTAATGAAACAGAGTTCACTTACTTTGCAAAACAACTTGACTTGTCAAGAGCCGCGGCGCGTCGGAGAGCTGCGGTCAGCTTCTTACCTGCCGGAGGTCTGAGCTCTGCATGAGGTGCCACATCTTACTTTCGGTTCAGAGTAGTCGGTACCTGGAGGGGGGGCAGGGGGGGGGGCTGGATCCGCTCCTTCAAACGGTCTGATCATTCGGCTCTGCAACACATGACATGTTGTCGCCGGTTCTCCAATGAGAGGTTGGTTTGCAGACACTCCGCATTTGTTCAGATTTACTTTTACTTTCATTTTTAGACTGGCTGATTCTCTTAAATCACGTGATGCAGCACTTGTGCGCTTTTTTTTAAGTTTTTTTTTTAAGCGTGCCTCTGTGGCCGTAAATGTCGTGTGTAGACCGTTTTCTTGATACCAGAACCGGTTTCGACTCGTTCATGACCTAAAAAAAATGCAAAGTTATGTCTAAATGCAAAATATATATATTGTTATATATGTTCACTCGTTTAACTTGAATTCAAATACTCTTTTTGGATCCTGATTTTGATCCATGCAAACTGCTCCTGACCGTCAAAATTAATGTGAAACAGCAAATAATGGGAACGTGTTTGCCAGATTATCATCAATGTGTAGTATATGTCATTAGAATATAAATGCTATGTGCTGCACACTTAAAACATATCTTTACACGTCACATATGCTATGAACTTATTCATATGGTTTGAGCTCCTTCATAAACTACTAAATGCAAAAATACATTAAATGTGCAAGATTACTGGATTTTTATGCATTTAACTTTTGAATGCAAAAATATCAAAAGCAATTCTAATATGGGTAGTAAAATAGTATATATAAATAAATTAAATATATAATTTTGGTTTGGTTGCAGTTATTATATCAGAGGCAGATGGACATCTTGTGGTGAAATAATCTAACTGCACACACATTAGTACGCACACACACTCGCTGATGCTATGGTAAGCAGTGTGGCTTCTCATAATATCACAGAGCAATGATCGGTCAGCTCCTAGCATTTACAAAGCATTTATTAACAAAGTAGATTTCAGCTTAAAACTCTCTCCCACACGGAGGAAAAAAATCACCTCCTTTCCTTCCGTTCCTTCACATCTTTATTAATCCTAGTGAATATAAACGTGACTGTAAGAGGCCGATGCTTCAGACCGTGGAGGTGGATGCCTGGTTTTCTTTTTTGTTTTGGCTGTGCATCCAGTAGGCAGCCGCTGTTACAGCAACGATCCCATAAGTAGCCAAGACACACTGTAAGAGAGCGGAGAAAGACATATTTCTCAATGACTTGAGATGTAAAAACTCAAATCAACGTTCACATTAAATACAGCCGGTGCGTGTATATGTGTGAGTATTATGTACATTTCTGCGGCCCTGCAGAGTGTAGCTATTAAAATATTTCCTCAAACCAGTCAGCTCCGCAGGAGACGGGGCCTCGATGCCAAACAGCTGCTTCTGCAATGTACAAAAAACAACAATACACAGTAAGAGGAAACACCGCAGCTACACTGATATCATGCATATAAAGAAAGTTATATCAAAAGGTGAGTTCGAGGAGATTAAAGACAAAGTAATGTAGTTTTTAAACAGCATTCCATTGCAAGCAAACTCAATGTGCATTCAAAGAGATAAAAAAAGAAAAAAATAGAAAATAGAATAAACCACAAGTGAAAATGAAAGCAAAAACACCGGGTCTACGGTTTGATGATCAAGACACCGAGCCCCAAGTTACTCATACTGACTTCTCTGTCATTGGTGTGCAAATCGTTGTGTAAATGGGCGAATTATTGTACATTAAGGGAAAGAAAAGTGACGCTGCCATGCCCAGCCCATATCAGATCGCCTGAAACCTGCATGGTCAAAATGAATGTGAAACTATAAAGACGGGAACATGCAGCCTTTGTATACAATAACCCTTAGCAAGTCTCAATATAACCTCGAGGAACTGCTCTTTAGTGAGGAGGTAAAAAAAATGCTGCACGCAGCCACTAAAACACAAACGCAATTTCAAAACTATGCAACAAATGTTGCAATTTCTTCACAAGTGCCAGTGACAGTTGCAAAAACTAAATACTTTTACATGTTGGAAAAGGCGGTTTGTTAAGTGGCATGACGAGGCAGGGCCGAGATGACAAACGGGTTTATGGGAAAGCAAATCACATTCAACACATGCTTTTGAATTAGATGAAACTGAATTATTCATCAGCCAGAGCTCCAGCTAATCATCTGGACTTGCTGGCAGCACGGAGCTCATTCTCCACAGACTCTACACGGTCTTTTTTCTTTTCACGAGAGTTTAACTGTGTGATAAAAGCTTAGCTGTAATTCCCTTTGGCTGAAGAGTTTGAATGTTATTTTTCTTCTTTTAATGCATATGCTGAGTTTTATTAACAAAATATCTCAATTCTCAAATAGCTGCAACAGAAGTACATGAAAGCCAGGCTTTTCTCATAAATACTGACAGGAAAATTAACTTTTTTCACGATTTTGAAAACATATTTATCTAAATCATGTCACTAAAAATGATGATCGTGTTTAAAGTGTATGCCTTTTTTAAGCAATAATTTAAAACTATCTTGGTACAACACGCGGCTGAGAAATAAATAGTTTGACATTTTGAGAAATGTATTCACTTTCTTGCAGAGAGTTAAAGGAGCAGACTCACAGCAAATATAAAGCTACCACCAGGAGACCTTTAGCTTAGCATAAATACTGAAAACTGGTGGGAACAGCTAGCTTGGCTCTGTTCAACAAAAAAGAAATCTGGCTGTGAGCACGTCTAAAGATCAAATGTTTTAATCCATAAAAAAAACAAAGTGTTAAAATTACAAGTTGTGGTTTCACGGCAGGCTATAGATTTGACTATTAGCAGCTCCGCTTCTAGTCTTTATTCTAAGCTAAGCTAACCTCCCGGTTGTAGCTTCATATTTAAAGGAATACACGTAATTTCTCTCTTGCTGAGAGTTAGAGGAGAGGATTGATACCACCCTCATGTCAGGAGACAGTTAGCTTAGCATAAAGAGTGGAAACTGCACGCATGGCTCTGTCCAAAGGTAACAACATCCGCCTACCAGCAACTCCGGAGCTCAATATTAACATGTTACACCTTGTTTGGTAAATGTAGAAAAAAAGCTCAGCACATAACCTGTAAAACAAAGTTGCAGTTTTGGAGGAGGTTGTGTGTGACGCAATCTTTTAGTCGTTTCCTCCTGCTTCCAGTCTTTATGCTAAGCTAACTGTCTACAGACACTTGTTTCCTACTCGTACAGACACAAGAGTGGCATCAATCTTTTCATCTAACTCTCAGCAATTAAAGTGAAAAGGTGTATTTTTTTAAAAAATCTTTGCTATACATGACAGTACAAATTAATGATCACTTTAAAAATGTCGCGGTCATCTTCTTTCATTGTCTCTTTTAATTCAAGAACACTGAATTCCATGAAGTGAAGTGTTCATCTGAAACATCTGGTTTACAGCACATGAGGGGGAATAATTGACATTATGAACATTACACTTGCATGGAGCGTGCCGGGGGCGACAGCAGAGTGCTGACGAGGCTGCTCCGCTCGGTATAGAGCGGATTTATCCTGCTCCTGGTATTAGCAGAGGAGAGAGGAAACCCTTTCTTCCCCCTTAAGCCTGATACAGAGTTAATGAAGTGAAACCACGTTGTTGGCTGGAGCATGATGGGGTGGAGGATGGCTATTTAAATCATTTAGAAATGAGCAGCTGTGCACTTGTTTTTTTTTTTACCTGATTCTATTAAGGTTTTAGAGATGATAAAATGTCATACTGAGCATATATGACACCTCTGTTAAAACTCTTAAACACAGATGAGGGTTCTGTGTAGATTATTTTATATTACACTGTCTAATACATTAAACAATCAAAAGGAGATAAAAAAAGGTGATTTAACTTAATAGTTACCCATATTATTTGAAATAATGATAAATATGTTTTGTTTAAGTATACTATGCTGAAAACGTCAAGTTTTTTAGGACTGTTTAGGGGAGAAAAAAATACAAAAATGAAAAACCCACATGTTCTCATAACATTATTTTCAGCTGCAGAAGGCAGCTGTTTTCAGTGGAAAGGCTTTAAAACAGTGGTGCAAAATAACTTTTTTTCTAATCTTTATTTTCTGAGTATTTCCATTTTCTGCTACTTTAAACTTGTACTCCAATACATTTAAGTCAACAAATAACTTGGGATATAATATTTATTCTTTATCTTACTTGTTCATATAGTGTGTATATTGTAGCATTATGTGCAACATTTATATTTTACATTGTACTTTAATTCAATTTTTCTCATATTTATTCATGCTTAGGCCTATATGTAAGAGCAACTGTAGCTCACCAATTTCCCTCCGGGGATCCATGCAGTTTTTCTGATTCTGATTCAGTTACACTGTAGTACTTCGGGGGATTGTTGCTATTTGCTATTTTACATATGCTATACACTCTACATGTGACTTACCTTCAGTTTCTTGTAATGCTGTAAAGTGACTTTGGAAATCAATAATGCCCTCTATCTTATCTTATCTTATCTTATCTTATTTTATATGATCAAGCCAAAAGCAATAAACAAATCATTGTTTCAGGTTGTGAAAGGTGCTGCACCTAATGAGTAAAACTATCAGAGAAAAATAAAAATAAAAAGAGAGAGAAAGTGATATAATAGATATAGATCTTTGTTTAATGCAAATAATCCCTTGTTTGCTAAATGAATCGATGTTTTCCATCAAAACAGAGACATTTTCATTCCATCAATCCACTAATACTTATTTAATTTAATTTCCACCCCTGTAGACTGGACATGCATGAATCAAACACTGCTCTTACCTTCACCTCTGTTATGAGATGACCGAAACTGGTGAGGGGGATCCGCGTATTAACGGGAGACGTCGGCATAACTGGAGACAGTTTGGATGAAGATGTTTAATCACGCATCACACATTCACTCCTCGGTCTCAGACGTAATTTAAATGAACATTTAGAGGGTGAAGACTGGTACTTACTGCTCTGTTGGATGGAGGCAGGACACTTATACAATATTTCCATGTGTACATTAAGTTCCGGGGGCCGCGAGCCTTCTATCCAATCAGTGTGTTTCTAGGCAGACCGCGGACCAATGGGACGCGGGCAGGTGGGCGGGGCTTGCAGCTTGTTACACAAACGGCATTTCTAAAAAGCTACCTGTCATTCCTTTATTCAACCACAAGAGGGCGCGAGATTAATGTTTATCACAAGGTATGGTCCCCTGCACGCAGGTTGGTTCAACTACAAGCAAAACTAATTTTTTTTACACGCCAACTTTTTGTTTTATGGTAATCCTAGTTTCTTACTAAATTCTTGGAAATGTTCCCAATTATCTTCTTGAGAGAAGCTGAGAACTTATAATTATTTGGCAATTATCTGAAAGGGGCTAAGTAATTAGTAGTATTGATATATTTTATATATAAAATGGCTTTATTATAGTCAGTGGTATGATAGCCTGTAATGTACAACACTGGAAACATTTAAGTTTTTTCTGTCAAAGTAGGCTACATTTCAAAATACAAAAATTACTGTTGTTACAGTGGAAGTAACTAAATACATTTACTAAAGCTTTTAAGTACAATTTTGAGGTACTTATACTTGTGTTTATAGTGTTTCTATTTTATGCTATACTTTGCATTTCTGCTCTACTACAATTCAGAAGGAAATGTTGTATGATTTACTCCACAACATTTATTTAACAGCTACAATTACTAATAAGTTTAACTGCCACATACATGTAGTGAAATACAAAGACTATCCATGTAATGAAGTAGAACTATTAGGAAGCACAGAGTGGACATATTTAAGTAAAGTACAAGTACCTCAACATTGTATTCAATTAGAGTTGAGCGCATGACTTTTTCTTTGATATTTATAATGTGGTATTGCTACTTTTACTTCCACCGCTGATCAACAGCATCATGTTGTCCAGACAGGAGATCTAAAAATAGCTTTTATGTTTCTAAAATAAGAATTTTGATCTGTAGATATTTGAAAATGCATTTTGTGGATCTCAAAATGTAAGACGTAAATCATTTGTGAAAGTGATTTATTAATGCGTTAGTTTAAAAACAGTATCATTAAATGTCAGCCAAACATTTCTGTTACCCCACACATAACTGAAACATAGTATATTATTATTATTGCCAGTACACTTATATGCAAACAGCATTTTAAGTTAAGTATATATATAAAACTCTAAGTGGTGAAGGTGAAGCTCATTTTAACTACTTTATTATTGTTTTATTAGCTGTTAATTTATTAGCTATTCATATATTTTAACGTCTTATATTTTTTTTTTAAAGTAATCATAGCTGTCACATAAATGTAGTAAAAAAATAAAAGTATAATATTTATGTGGGGAAAGTAACATACAAGTACCTCCAAATGGTTCTCACTGTAAGTACACTAGCCTACTTAAGAAAATGTACTTTCAGTTTCCATCACTGCAATGAGGTAGTATAAGTATGAGGAAAATGGAGAATGTGTTCTGTGGATACCACAACTCACTCATAGAGTTTTTAACAAATATTGTTAATCATAGCTTGACACATACAACTGAAAATGTAGCCTGCAGTGTGGATGTAATTTTCAAGAGGACATACAATTAAACTTCACACATATTTATAACATAATATGATATTTTACTTGAGTTACCAAGTGTCTCTTTGTCAGTTCAAGTTCTTTCCCACCTGGATATTAACGGCTGGCACCAATCTACACCTTATAATTTCCATTGAACTACTGATAATTAAAAACTCATTTATGATGACAAGTAAGACTTACCGACATAATTAACATGACACTCTAAATTTCCTTGTAATATATTACCAAAATACATAGACTACATAAACTTTTAAAAAGCATATTATTGATGACACTAAAAGTCAATATTGTAGAAATTGTAGGTCACCAAGGAAAGCTTGTTTGTTTGACCTCAGCGTCTAAAAATCCAGAAACCAGAAGGAAACGCGGTTCAGAAGGTCAGAAGCAGCGAGAAGCTCATTTTCATTATTTTAACTTAAAAAACCAGCGGGCGGATCCCCTTTCTGCAGAGTTTGGTCATTTGTGCACATACATGACGATATTTAGTTTATTTGTCTTCCCACTTCTGCCACCACAGTCCATGTTCACTGATGAACTGCACAGTCACCTCTCAGTTGGCAGCGATGAAGAGGAAGTGTGCAGTGTTTGAAATTGGGTTCAAGTTCAGAACAACAACCTGTTCAGCTCCGCTCAGAGTTTCACTCCAACGCCTGTGAACTCCCTGCTAATGCAACCCTTCAATTTCTGTAGCTTGTACATTTTTAAAATCCAGAAAACTTAATAGTTTTTTGGGATATTTTACAATTTTCTTCCTATAGTTTACACATTTTTGCAGAATGTATTCCTGATGTTTCTAAAGGGATATTTAAATATCTGTCAAATATTTAAAAAAAAAACAGTGAAATATCAGAAAATATTAATAGAATATCCAAGAGTTACCGCTAAAATATCAGAAAAACACAAGTCAAACAACCAAACCATATCATTAAAATATCAGAAAAAGATATTAGGGGATAAATATCCCCCAAAATATTAGTAAAATAGCATTACAATATATTACTAATATTACTTCTAAAATATCAATAAATCGTTAGTCAAATATCCAAACTATATAAAGAACGATCCTAAAAACTACTAGTAAAACATCCAAAGAAGTATCATTAAGCTATATGAAATAATGCCAGTAAAATAAGATAGATTGATTATATTATAATATAAATGTAATAAATGTAATGTTCCTTATCGACTCACTGCATTGATTAAAGTTGTAATTGTGTGTTTGATGAACCAACTCAAACTTCTGCATTTGATTTCTTTCACCATCATCTGTGGTGATAGATGGGAGACGATGGGCACCTTCTTAAGCCCCCTTCTAACATCAAACCTGAACATAACAGGTACAAATGTTTGTTTCTGTCATTAACCTCCTACACATAACGTGACCAGAGCAATTGAAGGCACAATCCGTAGTCTAAGTGTAATCAACAGGACAGCATCTAAATTCATAATAGATCAGCAGACCTTGATAAAACTGACAAAATATCCGTTTTTGTAAAGCAAAACCCCCGAGAGTATTGAACTGAATAAGATTATGTTTACTTCTTTAAGCATCCATAAAATGTTATGGATGCAGGTGCTGGAGGGGGGGGGGTCCCTTTGGATTACATGTGCATTACAAATTGTGCCTTTATTTCCTCTGGAATGGTCATGTTATGTGTAGGAGGTTAAGTGTGAATGACAGAAACAATTTTTTTGAACCTGTTATGTTCCAGGTTTAATGTGAGAAAGGGGATTCAAAAGGTGTTCATCATCTGTCACCAGCCCTCAACTACGAGCACACCAGCAACAATACCGTTTAGATGCACAGATGCATTCAGTAAAAAAACAAAACTAATTTGAAAATGACACATGCTGGTGTAATAAATCATATGCAAAGAGTTTGAACTGGTGCATCAAACACTTGTAGGTTTTGAAAGAGGAATGTGTAAGTCTGCTTTCAAAATACATGTATTCTTGCTTTAGCTTGAATGATTAAAGCTGCATTAAATTGTTTGCTTTCTAATTGGAAACCGAAAAAATAACAGCAGTTCTTAAAACGTTTGATACAAGGAGCCTCTTCAAAAGAAAGTGTCAACATTAGAAAATAAAGCCAGGCTCACTCTAAAGCCCTTATTATGTCCGTTGATGTTCTGCTTTCGTGTTGCATATTCATAAAGTTTACACACATTAGAGGATATCGGTCCATCAGTCTGCTTTAAAACAGTCATGAGCTCATATGAACAGGGATGTAGATGCTGTAATTGTTCCTCCTTTTCATACAGGTTCATTAGGTCAACCTTTCCTGATGCACTTACGATGGGAAGAGGGACAAAGTCCACAATGTTATTAATTGTTATCGGCCTGAATAGACGAGACAAAGAAAGACAAAGACAGACAAATAAATATACCTGAGAAAGATATATTTTGATTGTTGTTGATCTTCTCAAGACCCCTCTGATTTGTCTTGATGCCGCCCCGAAGGTCACGACCTCCGGGTTGGGAAGCAGACGAGACAGTGCTACATCACGTACAGTCGCTGTACAACGCAGGACCGGCCTGAGTTGATATTATACACGACGACAATTAATGAAGTTACCAAAAACTGATTTTTCCCAGTTGGTAATCCTAGCTTGGCCAGATCAACCTGCTACTAGGACCCCTACTGCCCCCCCCCCGTCCCCCCCGTCCCCCCCCCCTCCATCCTACCCATCTCTGTGCAATGTGTATTTGTGCCATTAGACCTCTTATTTCACGCATTTTGGAATCTCTTTCTTACCGAGAGCTATGAGTAATGTAGTAACCACTACACTACTCTCAGTTCACAAGGATACACATGAGGCTGCAGCCAGCAGCTGGTTTATCTGAGTTTAGCATAAATACTAGAAAAGGAGAAACAGCATCTGCCCACCAGAACCTGTAAACCTCACAAATTATATATTATATCTTGCTTGTGAAGCTCAGGGAACTTTAAACTTCAAATTCTGTTTGTGGGGTCTTTATTTCTGGTTTTGTGGCTTCTTTCAGAGAGTTATGTGCAGAACTATTTCTTTGCTGCACCAGTCACTTCCTGGAGTCTTGGCAACCTCACAGTAAGGACAATACTTCATCATAACTTATCATTTCATGGTAAGCTAAGGTTACAGACAGCTGACTGCATATTTACCGCACAGACCTGAGAGCGATATCAATCGTTTACTCTGCCTCTCGAGAAGAAAGCAAATAAGCCTATTTCACAAAATGTCAAACTGTTCCGTTAATTCCAGTGCATAACACTGCAATAATATTTGGTGACTATATTAGTAACATGCATAACTAACTAGATTTGAACACAGGGTCCCTCGAGAAGACAGAGACACAAAAAAGGTAATTTTGGAAGGACCTGCTTCATTAAACTAATTTCCAATTCATCAAATTAGGCTACCAAATAAAAAAGTGAACCTGGGGCTTTGGGGGCCCCTGAGTCTGGGGCCCCTGAGTCATTGTCAGGTTAGTCACTCAGCCTTTTGTTTGTGCGTGTCTATTGTTATAGTCCGCTGAAATGTAGTATGTGGTTCAACTTGTGTGCTGTTGACAAGGATTGCTTCATAGGTGTGTAAACAACTGCGCGCGCACGCACTCATATCTGGTAGTTTTGACAAGAGGAGGAGAGAGAGGGAGAGAGAGAGAGAGAGAGGGGGGGGGGGTGACAGAGGGAGAGTTGTCGGCTGAGGAGCAACACATTGGTGCGAACAGGGAAGCAGGCGCGCGGCACGGGGACCCGCCGGAAGCAGCAGCAGCAGCAGCAGCAGCCTCAGCGCGAGCTGGACTCAGACCGACCGCTCACCGGCAGCACGAGCGACACCGCGGCGGTCAGCGGGGCGGAGAGGAGGAGGAGGAGGAGGAGGAGGAGGAGGAGGCACCTGCACCGCGACTCGTTCTCCCCCGCTGCCTCCGTCGTCCCTGCCTCTCTCCCGTCGCTCTCCTCACCCCTCGTTGCTCTCGGACCGCCGCCGCCGCTTCCTCGTTAAGATGGCTGACCCCAGCAGCGACGGAGAGGCACCGGAGAGCGCGCGCGGCTTCGCCCGCCAGGGAGCACTCCGCCAGAAGAACGTGCACGAGATTAAGAACCACAAGTTCATCGCGCGCTTCTTCAAGCAGCCAACCTTCTGCAGCCACTGCACGGACTTCATCTGGTGAGTGTGTGTGCCTGTGTGTGTGTGCGCCTGTGTGCGTGTCTGTGTGTGTGTGTGTGTGTGTGCGTGCGTGCGTGTCTGTGTGTGTGCGTGTGTGTGTGAGAGAGGGGGGAAAGGACACAGGTGAATCACTTGCTGCTGCGGCTCTGATCGGCCTCCTTCCACACCGACAGTGTTCAGACACCGCAGTGTTTCATTCATTGTCATTGTCAAAAACACTGCGATGCGCCATTCCCCCAGTTTTCCCACAATGCGACAGCACCGCGGGCCTGTCGGGGGTGTGAGGGTGAGGTGGGGGAGGATGTGGTGGGTGGGGAGGTGGGGGGATGGATGCGTTGTCGGCAGCCGCCGAGCAGTCGCCGCTGCTCGGCGTTTACCGCATCGACCCCGACACCCATCTCTGAAACTGGAGGTCTGGTGGAGGAATGCAGCTGGAGACACAGAGGCACAGAGGGCCCCACTGTTGCTGCAGCAGCTGTGTGTGTGTGTGTGTTGATGTGTTGATGTATGTGTGTGTGTGTGTGTGTGTGTCCATGTGTGATTGCATATCTGTGTGTGTGCATGCGTCATTGTCAGTGCATCTCCTGTGGATCCCCCAGAATTCACATCCCTGTCTTCTGTCCACAGGGGCTTTGGGAAGCAGGGATTCCAGTGCCAAGGTAAGAGCAGTGGCCCATTCACAAATCCCTCTGCTGCATATGGCTGTGGGTGTGTGGACGGATGTTCACTGTCTGAAGGAGTGTTGCTGTGTGTTTGTTGTGCTCAGGGCCGCAGGTCTGCACGCTGTTAGAGTGACCTGCTGGCTCCTTCGTTGACGGTGTGTTGGTGTTGGCAGGCAGGTGTCAAACTCAGAGTAGGTGCTTGCCAACAGTGAGAAATGAGAGTGAGAAAACTCTGAGGAGGCTCGGGCTGAAGAGACGGTGTGAAACGTAAGAGTAGAAGAGTCTGCGGAGTGCTGAAAGCTGAGATGCCTGTTTTGGCCAAGGAGAAATGGGAGGAAGACAGACCAGGAAGTTAGGTTTCTCAAGCTTTCTCCCCCCCCCCTTCCCTCCCCTCCCTCCATCCCCTCCCTCCCCTCCCCTCCCCTCCCCTAACATCGAGCCTGACATCTGATTGCAAATGTAAAATGGTGGGTTTGTGTGTGTGGGTGGGAGGTGATATGTGTGTGTCCACGGGTGGGTGGGTGGCTGGTTGTGGTGACGGGTGGGTGTCTAGACACGGACCTCTGCACAAAATGGTTTCATAAACAGGCTGCCTCGTAGTGACACCCCTCAATCACATGCATGCCACAGCAAATCAGCAAATGTTTCTCGCGGTATCACTTCCCCCTCGGAAACCCACCTAAACCCCGTCGGGCTCCAGTCACGTGACCAGTCATGTGACAAGAAAAGGACCAGCTGTTGCCACAGCATGCTCTTACTAAAGACTTCATTGACTGGAAAGAGTCTGGCAAAGTTGTGTAATTTTATCAGCAGTTAAAAAAAGAAAAAAAGAAAAGTCCCCCATCTCCTTGAGGCTACAGGCTTGCAAGCCAGCTCTGGTGGCTTTACAGGAAATGCATCAGGGGGAGAATTTGTATCTGGACTATAGTGAGCTCTGTGGTGAATTAACATGAGCTGATAAGAGCGTGGACCAATCAGAGCCTTCCATAGGTAGAGCTGCTCTCAGGTCAGGTTTCGGGGTGAGTTTCAAACCGTTAAGCGATAACTTAAATTTGTAGACGGCCTGTTCTACAACAAAGTGGTGCTCAGGGTTGTTTGTGACGTTGTGAGTCAGCTGTTATTGCTCTCACACTGTAGATATAGAAAGGAGTTGATACACAATCAATCGAGCCGCACGGAAAGCATTGATTTGGTGATTGGCAGGTCAAAAATGCAGAGGCATCTCGGGGTAACGCGGGGCTAAAATTTGACAACAAATCTGTAACTCATGGTCCACTCACGAGCATATCACGGGTAACGTTTGCTGTCATGGAGCTACATTGGAGAATTTATTAGGATACGTTTGGTTAAACTGTGATCAGCTGCAGACTCGCATGCAGACAACAGACTTCTATGCAAACTACAAGCATGCAAATGCAAAGCTGTTGCACACACAAAAGTAAAGGGTGCATGCAACTGTTTAACAAGAATAAGACCACGGAGAGGGAATACTAACCAGAGTCCAGTTTACTTTTCTAGTGCAGACGGTGTGGACGGATGGCAGATGACACATTAATTTCACAAGGACACGTGGATGCTGAGACCTTTTGTCAATTCATCGATTTTAGTTGATCGAAATAAAACTAATTGGCAACTATTTTGATGATCGGTTAATTGTTTATGTCATTATTCTCGCAAATATTCCAAAATCTGGTTTTGAGTGGTGAAAACTTTCTGCCTTTTTCTTATTTTTAATCTTAGAATTAATTTTAATATTTTTGGAGTTTGTTTACGAAAACAAGAGATTTGATAAAGTCACCTTCGGGTCGAGGACGTTGCGCTGGCCATTTTTCACAGTTTTTCTAATGTTTTAAAAAACGAAACGATTAATCAATTTAGTTGAAGAAATCACATTTATCAATTACCAAAAAAAAAACGTTAGTTGCAGCCCTAACATTTGATGAACTTAGTCCAATAAATTTAGTTTAAAAGTGAGTGTTGAGACATTGTATTCACTCAGTGTGTTGTTAGTACCTTTGTTTCTCTCCGATGTCTTTTGACCAGTAGATCAACAAATTAATGCTGACTGGGTTTTTAACAGACTGAAGAGCAGCTCGTCAATAATGTTCAGTTCAATTATTTTCTTTTCCTCACTTTGGTCCGTGACAGGATAGTTTGAGATGGGGTGAATCGGGTCAAAAGGTTGTTTGTGATGCTGTAAATCACAGTGATCAAAGATCGCATTGAAGCTACAGTATAAAAAGTAAAGCATGTATTTAATTCGCTTAAATTGCGGACCAAATTAAAGTTTTAGAGGTTTTTTTTTAAACAATCGGCTTGATTTAATCTAACTTACGAAAATAGTTGACATTTAATGTCAAGAAATGGTATGGATTTTGAAGATGTTGTGAACGGGTCAAAAGGTTTCTTGTGGTATTCACACTGAAGCCATAAATAGGAATTATTCAATTTCAATTTAGATATGGATCAAACAAATCTTCACCTCAAATATCCAGTAAGAGCTGAATTTATGATGAAGGATACCGTTAAGAGCAGCTCGTGAGTCCCATTCATTTAAAACCGTATATGCCGACACATACAGTCGTTAGGTTATTGTTGACCTAAAGTGTTGACACGAGTTAAACAGTAAGATTTACAAACAAACTTGTTCATCTCAAGTTCTCAGTAAGTGTAGATTTGGTTATTAATACATTAATGTTCAGCTGTTTTGATCATCAATTAATCGTTTATGTCTGTTTTTATATCTTGTAAACTGAATATCTTTGGGATTTGAACTGTTCGGACAAAACAAAACATTTGAAGATGCCAAAAATACGGACGGGTATTTATTGACGTTTTATAGACTCAACAACAGTTTGAAGAACATAATTGTTAATAACCATTAAATGCTGTTGAATCAGCATTTAAAAGCATTAAAAAAAAAAACTGTCTTTGAGTCCTATTTTATTTCATTGGTTTTTCTTTCCTAACAGGAATTATAAGGATTTGGTCGATAAAACAGTGTCAACTCAACATCCATTAGTAGCTGCTCTGGAGCTTTGGCTCATATTATAGCTGCCGTTTAAAAGGTCAATAATGTATAATGGTAAGATTAGTTTGAACGTGTTGTGGCAGAAGGCTTTGATTTGCCAACTGGCAGGTCATAACACGATAAAACTGGGGAGATTTTGTTTGCAATGTCTACAGCATTTGATGACAGTTTCAACTTGGAGTCAAGACGCACTTTACAGTGAAATATAGTCATTTAAATGCTGTACAAACACAAAAATACTTCACTTTTCATCCCGTCTTTCGAACCAGCTTCTGAACCACCGGAGCAGTTTGTGAGTCCTTTTTTTTTTTTTTTTATTAGAAATGTTAAAGGCCTAATATTCAGTCAGTGTGTTTTTCTTTTCATTCATTTCCCCTGAACATGAGAGGGAAGAGGGAGAGTGGTGTCTTTAAAGAGAGCTGGAGGAAGAGGAGGGGTGCGGATACAGTTCGGTGAGACTGGGAGGAGAACACACTCTCAGAGAAACACTCACTTCTTGGTCAGGAGGAATGTTAGTCATGCGGTGCCGACTTGTTCTGACGTGTGCGGGTTTGTGTGCTTTTCGTCAGTATTTTGTACTTATGTTTGTGTGACATGGGTGTATTCTGTTGCATTGTGGGTGTGTGTTTTTGAATACCTGTTCTGCAGGTAAAGATTTCTCTTCTTTCTTTCCTGTGCACACACCTGTGCGCGCCGACTGCAAATAGAGGAAGTCCCTCGCAGGGGATTTCCTGCTTTAGAGAGATCCAGATGTCTGATCAGAGTTTGGACTTGAGGTTTATGAGGTCACATTTCTTCTCAGCTGTTGAAACCAGATAAGTGGAGGGAATGTTTTTCTGATTTGAACAAATTCAAAAACACTTTTTACTCACATTAAAAAGCAAATGCAGCAAATCAGGAAACCAGCTATTGGTATGGTTATGTTTCTACCAAGGCCTTTTTCCTGCAAACATTTTATTTATTATTATATTTATTTTAACTTTTCATAGATGTAAAACTGCACGTTACTAATAATATTAATTATCTAAAGGCGCTGTTATATTTTAAGTGTCCCAGTAAGCCATGGTGGGTAGCCAGAATGCAGAATACAGGGACCCGGAAAAACTTAAGCAGCTAAATGAAATTCAGGCATCAATCATTTTATTATCCAGCCTGGTATTTTGTGACTGTGACAAGTCAAAATGTCTACTTTTTTGAAAGACAGAAAGCTCACAGCATAAAACACAACTCAGGCTGCTTTAGACTTTAAAAAAACAAAACACTGGGAACTGTACTGACCTGAATGCTAACATGCTGGTGTTAAGCAGGTATGTTTTCCACGGTAACCATCTTCGCTTAGCGTGTTAGCATGGTAATATTTGCTCATTAGTAATTCACACTAAGCGCAGCTGAGGCTGATGGGAATGTCCTAAGTTTTTTGCAGGTATTTGATCACAAAAAAAAAAAGTACTTGACAAATTAAATTTTTTTACTTCGTGATGGTGCTATATAGAAAGTCAGAGGGTCACCAGAGTCAGTAGGGTTCATCCTCTGGAGACCATGAATGACCTCACAGTCGTCCAGTAGTTGTTGAGGTATTTCGATCTGGACAAAAGTGATCTAAATCCATGCATTGTTAATCTAAGTAGTAATACGATCAGTGGCTTATCAAACACTGTGTTCTTATTGCAGGTGTGTTACTTCTGACTAATATTGCTCTTATAACTACACTAAAAGTTGACTGTTTTTTTTTTCTTGTCTTGCCTAGGAAGCTTTCCACTTCTCGCCTCACGGATGTATATACAGATATAATATTTTCAGAACGTAAATACAAATGATCAAGTGTGCAATGAGTACATGTTAGGGCATGTGTCCACAGAGAGTTTTTTTTTTTCTGGCAGAAAAACACTGACAGGGCGCTTCATCCCAGCGTTTGATGAAATGTTTCTATGACAACAACATCTTGGCAACATATCACCACTCCAACTGCTGTCGTATGACAGACTAGCGTCACTCCTTTTTTGTTTTTAGTTTTTTATTGTCTTTTTGGGCTACTATCTATTTGTTCGACTTTTGTTTTTTCACCATTAGCACCAACCGGAGGATGCTTGCCTTCATGGACGAGTCACTCAATCTGACAGCTTTAGAGCGAATGGGATGATCCTTCAGAGACAACGTGTTCGGCGAATAAAAGCAGAACAGTGTCGGCGTCTGTCCGGCGGATTTGCTCCCAATAAATTGGCTTTTCACTCTTTGATATGATAGTGACCAAGAGGAGCTTCTCCTGTACTTTCTACATTAACATCTCCAGCATTTTTTTTTATAAAAGTTTAGACATTTTCTAGTGGAAGCGCTCTCAGTGGCCGCTCAGAAAAAAGAGGTTTGGTGACGACATTTTCTCTCTCCTCATTGGGAATAATAATAAAAAAAAAAAACGCTAGGACTCAGAAAAAAATACCCTTTTTGCCCACCGAGCCAAAGAGTTCACGTTGCCTTTGTGCCCACATTACAACTTCACAAAAACTCAAATACAGTAAGAAATGCCAAAAATAATCTGAAAAAAAAATACTGCTTCCCATCTTGTTGATTATTGGCTCAATGCTGTGGTTGACTGTTAATCCCGATCACTCACTGATCAGCGGTTGAAGTAGTATCTTTGTTATTGATTCGATGACGGGCCAACCGGTGTAAAGATATTGATGAGAAGATGCGTTTGTTACACCGTGGACGAGAAAGCAAACACATATTTCAGAGCACGCCTGTCCACAGCGCAGCGCCTGCTTGTCAGTGAACTCCTTCACAATGAATTTTAAAGTCGACAGATCCTTCCAGCGTCAGCGCTCTGAAAATGGCAGATGTCAGGATGGCTGACTGGATGTTAATATGACTGGAGAACTACACAGATTGTTTTGAGATGAAAATGAAATGATCAGATCACAGCGAATCAAAACAGATTGATGATTGTCGGTTTACTGATAGGTAGGGATGCAAATGAAGATGATTTTTCATATAGATTTATTTATTTTCTCCTCAATTTGCTTGATTTTTCTTGCCTTCAGTCAAAAACCAACAATGTATTTAATTTACAAAGATACAGTAAAACATGAACCAGCGTTGGGTATTTTTTCACCTGAAATGAGTGATCAGTTATCAAAACTGTCATCACTGTGAATTACCTGGTTATCAATTAACTTAGGTTGTTGAATTGTTTCTGCTCTATCAATATAAACACTCATCAATCAGACCCAGTAATAAAAGCTGTCAATATAACCTCAGCTGACCCGGGTCACATGACGAGCACTCTGCATGTTATCTAATTCAGCGAAGAAGATAGCCAGTGCTTTCCATTAATACTCTTCACTGTATCCAGGTTGTGACACAATAAATGTATTTACTCGTTTAAGTTTGTGCTTCGGCACAAACGTCCACTTAAACTAAAGGTTGAACTGATTCGATTTTGGCGGTTAAAGGTCACACTGAGAATTCAAATGGCAATTATGACAATTTCACACAGATGTCTAATAGGATAAAAGGATGAAGTGATAACATTTTGGACAGACATGCGGCATCATGAATGATTGGCAGAGGCATTCAACCGTGAGCCGGTAATTCAAGTTTCTTTTGTACCTTACTGAAAAAAAAAAGAAAAGAAAAAAGAAAAAGAAACCACACTTCATTTATTTCAAGCTGCAGTAAAAACAGCCCAAGTTTGTGACTTTGTATCTCTGTGGTCAGATTCCCCTGAATGCTTAGTTGTCAATCAAACACATGCTGCTTTGATGCCAGACAAGCATTTCTGATGGATCTCCTAAGACCTTTAATGTCTTCCTTTTAGTGATTAAAAATATAAAATTTGAAGAGTGTCTCTTTGACAGAATCATGTTAGCAAGGATTAGTTCATATGAAGAACAGGGCCCACATGTTTTCTGTTTGGTGTCAAAGTACGGCTGGGCCAAATACTCACCGGCCACTTTATTAGGTACACCTTGCTAGTACCGGGTTGGACCCCCTTTTGCCTTCAGAACTGCTTTAATTCTCCGTAGCATAGATTCAACAAGGTGTTGGAAACATTCCTGAGAGATTTTGGCCCATAGCAACATGATCGCATCACGCGATTGCTGCAGATTTGTCGGCTGCACATCCATGATGCCAATCTCCCGTTCCAACACATCCCAGAGGTTCTCTATTGGATTGAGATCTGGTGACTGTGGAGGCCAGGGGAGTACAGTGAACTCATTGTCATGTTCAAGAAACTAGTTTGAGGTGATTTGAGCCTTGTGACATGGTGCATTATCCATCAGAAGATGGGCACTCTGGTCATGAAGGGATGGACATGGTCAGCAACAATACTCGGGAAGGCCGTGGCATTTAAACCATGCTCAATTGGTACTAAGGGGCCCAAGAAAATATCCCCCACACCATTACACCACCACCACCAGCCTGAACCGGATGGATCCATGCTTTCATGTTGTTTACGCCAAATCTCTGACCCTGCCTTCTGAATGTCTCAGCTTAAATCGAGACAGGAGTGGAACCCGGTGTGGTCTTCTGCTGCTGGAGCCCATCTGCTTCAAGGCTCCACGTGTTGTGCGTTCAGAGATGGTATTCTGCATACCTCGGTTGTAACGAGTGGTTATGTGAGTTACTGTTGCCTTTCTATCATCTCGAACCACTCTGCCCATTCTCCTCTGACCTCTGACCTCAACAGGGCATATTCGTCCACACAACTGCCACTCACTGGATATTTTCTCTTTTTCGGACGATTCTCTGTAAACCCTAGAGATGGTTGTGCGTGAAAATCCCAGATCAGCAGTTTTTGAAATACTCAGACCAGCCCGTCAGGCACCAACAACCATGCCACATTCAAAGTCAGTTAAATCACCTTCCTTCCTCATTCTGATGCTCGGTTTGAACTTCAGAAAGTCGTCTTCACCACGTCTAGATGCTTGAATGCTTTGAGTTGCTGCCATGTGATTGGCTCATTAGCTATTTGTGTTAATAAGCAATTGAACAGATGTGTCTAATAAAGTGGCCGGTCAGTGTATGTATATAATTAATATATATAATATCCAAATAATTCAATGAATTTCAATAAAATATATATATATTTTTTGCAGGTTTATGTGTAAATTGTCTAAATCGTGAAAATTAAGTTATTACAGCGCCTGCAGAAAAACAAATTTTCGCTGCTCCCAAGTCGCCAAATGAAATCTGATCGTTATTGCCGGTTTAAATAACCTTAGAAATTGGCTTCTTTTCACTGTTTGGTTTTTGTAGCAGATCGTCGAGAAGAAAAACCAGATACAAACACAACTCCTGTAAATCAGCCTGCACATATTCTGCCCGTGCACTCACCCCTCCTCACCGGAGTCTTCCACTCGCCGCTAGATTGACAGCTGTGGGTGCTAACAATAGCCATGTTCGTTGTTTACATACAGTACATAATAATAATTTTTGGGGAGTGGCTTTGGAGAGAGGCCTTTAGGGACGGGGCGGTCAGAGAGAACTTTGGGAGCTCGTGCTGCTAGCAACTTTCAATGGAGAAGAAGAGTTGGCCGGGATTTTCGGTGGGATCATTTAAAAAAAATCTAGTGTACTCCTGCTAGTTTCTCAACATTACCAACCCCAGCTTTATTATTGAATATTTATTTTTTTAAATGTGACTGAAGGAGACGTTGCCATTTCACCAACAGTTTGTTGACACTTCTGTGGTTCTTTTCACCAAGAGATATCGCCGCTGTTACAATCTCCCCCATATCTCTGGCTCCGAATTTCGGCTCAGAGGCTGACGTGACCGTTTTGTCTGACTCAGTAATTAGGGTCTGAAGGGATATGGCGAGAACGTTGGCGTTAATTTTTTAGAGAGCTGTTCAGTGGCAGGGTCTTATCTGTGGTTCAGTTTATTCAGGCAAGCCGAAAGCCTGAAAGATGATTTCAAGTGTCTCCGTTTGAGGTTTGTGGATTCGTAATCCTCCAAGATGGAGGAACTTCCCGGTGGTCACGTTGATGTGAAAGTGTCGGCCCGCTGTCATCCTGGCAGTCCATCGCAGGAGTCTTTTTTGGAGCTCTCGTTTAGATAAAACGGGGCGTTGTGTGTTGTGTGTAGACTCGACTGTAGGGCTCAGCCTGGTTGCTAGGCAACAGAGCAAAGACCTCCTCGGCAGGTCACTAGGCCTGTCTTTCAGTAGAGAGTGTGTGTGCGTGTGTGTGTGTGTGTGTGTGTGTGTGTGTGTGTGTGTGTGTGTACGTGCACAGGTCCGTTTGTGTGTTTAAGTGACAGAGCAGATTTATGAACAAAAAGCTATAAAGTGTGCCTGCAATCCGTCACTGTGTTTTCCGTAGCTTCACTTCTCTGATTCTGTCTTTCTGACACACTGCAAACACACAAATGAATCCTCCACCCCCTCACATCGCCTCAAACCCAGCTGTGCCCCCATCCCTTTCTGCCCACACACGCACACACACACACACACACACACACACACGCGCGCACATGCACACGCACAATCACGTCTCTCCGTTTGACTTTATTTCTTCTTCACTCTTTCTTTTCCTCTCGTTCTTTTCTTCCTGTTCTCTTTGCATTTCCCTGTATTTCCAGTCGCTCTCCTCACAGCGCGTCTGTTCATCTGCGTTGTGCAGCGCCGCAGACCGACCGTGTTCAATGTTGTACCGTCGGCTACTGTTGCATCTGCTGTTGGAGTTAAAACTGCACCAGCCAAAATGTCCCGGAGGTCCAGGTGTCCACCGACGGGACCCAACCCGTCTCCTGCAAAAGACAAACGCAGATGCATGAACAAACATGGGCACTCTGTTGCTTAACTGCTAGAAAGACGCGGAAAGGGCCGCCGGTTGCCACGGTGCCTCATGAAAATGTAACGACAATGTGAATAATTAAGATCAAACTAGAGCTTAATGTCACCCTCTCGCTCTCTCTCGCTCTCTCTCGCTCTCTCTCTCTCTTGGTGTGTTTGTTTGTGTGTGTGTGTTTTGTTTTGGCTGTGGCTGTTGTTGCAACTTGTGTATTTGATGTTTTCATAATGTTGAACCATATTGATGTCCTAATTCTATTTTTAGTCTATACTGCATGTCACAGTAAAGTGGTTTCAAATCAGCACCGTTCAAGGTTTTTATGTGAAAGTACACCAGCGATATGAGGCTGAACCACAAAGTCTGGCTCCAGTACAGAAGACTCTGCCCTATTTATCTAAATGGACTTCTGGTGTTGGTCATGTTCACGTCTTCGTCTGCAGAGAGTGACTGATCAAAATTTAAAGGGATGGATTGCGCTTTATTTTCATCTGACCCCGAGTGTGCAGTTTAAAGGTTTACTGACTCGTGGTCTGATTGAAGCTGGATGTCTGATGGATCGGTAGCAGCTCTGCCCAAACAAACCTTCTCCACCTCTGAGGGCTTAACACTCATTAGTACTGCTCGGTTTTTTATCGGGGCTGCAACTGCAATCGTTTTCCTCAGCTATTAATCTGCAGATTATATTCTCAATGAATCGTTTTGTCTCTATTGAAAAATTCCCAAAGTGATGCTTTCAAATTGCTTGTTTTGTCCAACTAACAGTCCCAAACCCAGAAATATTTAATTTACTAACTTATAAAACAAAGAAAAACAATATTTTTGATAAATAACTTAGGGGGGGGTTATCAAAATAAACTAAATACAGCATCTTACATATAGTTTGGAACAATTTCTGTGTTCTGTTGTTTGCACACGTGAACTGATATCGTCTTATATATTTGTAATTAGTTAAATGATCTGCTGTACATAATTTAAACGTTTCCAAGTAGTGGGCACTTTATTGTAATGTTATTATTGATGCCTTTTTATCTTTACATTGTACCTGTAATTATGAGAAAAGACTTCCAACCTTATACACGACATTCAAGTTTAATAAATGTAGTTATTTGAGTAACAAGGCGAAACTAACCAAACATTCACTGATTCTTGCTTTTCAAATGTGAATATTTTGCTGGTTTTCTTCAGCAAACGAAATCTCCTTGTTATTTTTGGGCAATTTCTTGGACAAAACGAGAGATTTGAATGTGTCAGCTTGGGCTTTGTGAAATTGTGATGGGCATTTGTTAGTTGCAGCCGTGGTGAAATTCACAGCGATGGATCAGACCAGCTTGTCCGTCTCTCCTACTCAACTCCTGTCGACATTTTGGTACCTTATAGCATTTTGGATCTCTTTGTCTGCAGTTTGTCAGCATTCAAAAGACATTTCATCAAGACGCATGTAAAATACTGATTCACAGAAATCCACTTGACATTTCTGTGTCTTTATGAATAAAAAAATAAAGCACCTGGGGATTTTTCTTCATATGTGAACCCTCTGACAACCACATGTTGATTGTGTTTTCCTTTTTAAAACACCTGAAAACCACAGGACTCATTTGAAATGTTTCGCTGTTTACTTAATAACAAGGTTATCGGGTTTGTCTTTAAAATGCTGAAAGTGAAAAAAGAATTTAAGATTGTGTTCGTTGCCTATCGGAGCTCTTATCACCCAATTTACTGCGGACAATGATGCAAGCAAGAAGTCAGATGCTTCAGCTAAGAAATTATGAGGATATTATTTGAATTATCAACTTCCAGAATGCTGAATGTTAGCTGTTTTAAAAACTTCAGTTCATTGGTGTAAGAAGTATTCTGATAGTAATACCTCGGTGTAAAAATACACTGTTACGAGTAAAAGTCCTGCATGTAAAATAATACTTAATTAAAAGTGTATTGACGTCAGAATTTACGAATGTACCAAAAGGAAAAGTACTCTTTTTGCAGAATTATGCATAATATATAATGATTATAGTTAGTGATGCTTTAATGTGAACGTAACTAATGTTGCAGCTGGAAAAGGTGGAGACAATTTATATTAATAATCTTTGTATTAATAATCTAAATCTGCAATGTAACTAAAGCTGTCATATAAAATGTAGTGGAGTGAAAATATAAAGTAGCATAAAATGGAAATACCCAAGTAAAATGCAGGCACTTCAGAATTGTACTTAAATTAGGGCTGGACACTATATCGATATTATATCGATATCGTGATATGAAACGAGATATCGTCTTCAATTTTGATATCGTAATATGGCATACTTGTCTTTTCTTGGTTGAAAAGGCTGCATTACAGCAAAGTGATGTCATTTTCTGAGCAGAGCTGCTACTTGATCGTAACGTGATAGACGGCCATGATTAGCAATGCTAATACTAATACTAATACTAATACTCCCACGGAGTTCTGAGGGAACGAGTGTGTGTGTGTGTGTGTGTGTGTGTGTGTGTGTTTCTAAACTGCCAGCGAGTCAGCACCCATCCAAAGATCTAAAGCATGAGTCTATTAACTGTCCTCATGAAGTGAGAGTATGCAGGTTATTTATTTCAGTCCGTCACTGCGCTGAATGATTTTAGCACAACTTCAAGCAGCGAGCGGGAACATGGAGTCACCTGGTGTGCCGAGCCTGCTGTCTCTTGTTTCCTGTAGCAGCTTTAATATTATGGGGTGTGATTACGAGATGTCCCACCATGCTGTGGTTAAATTTACAATCATTTCAAACTGAAGCCATAAAACTAAATATAGATGGCAACAGCACGGAAGAAACAAATGGGAACTGCTGAAATATGAGTAGCCTATTGTGCAGTGACTAATGCCACATAATTGACATATTGATTCATCTCTTTGTTGCTATTGTGTCGCCTTATTTGGCGTTGTAAGGAAGCCTCAGTCTGACATTTGCTTTTTTTTTTCCTCCACCAGTGTGCTGTTTTGTGGTCCACAAGCGCTGTCATGAATTTGTCACCTTCTCCTGTCCGGGGGCCGACAAGGGACCTGCCTCCGATGTAAGTAAAGAAAACGGGAGTCCACAGTGAGACTGACTGCTGATGTTCAAGTTAGATGTTAAACACACGGTTAGTTATTGTTTTGCTGATGAGTGATGTTTATTAATAACGTTAGCAAGGTCAGCACTGGCTTTTGGTTTGTGTGTGTGTGTGTGTGTGTGTGTGTGTGTGTGTGTGTACATCCATGTAGTGCCTGTATTTGCTGCTGGATGAACACACACACACACACACACACACACACACACACACACACACACACACACACACACACACACACTCTCTCTCTCTCACGTACAGACCCCTTGTCCTCCTGCTGAGCTGTCAGCCCCAAATCACATTCAGACATGTCAGTAAATAGAGAATGTGCTGCCTGGCTGCCTCAGGTTAATGAGCCAACATCACTCATTCACTCACTCTCTCTCACACACACACACGCACACGCACACGCACACGCGCACGCACGCACACTTGTGAGTCAGCATGGATTTTGAAGTCATATAACTGATGTTTATTAATTTCTAACTCCTCTGTCTTTCTTTGTTTTTGTTATATCACCAAAGCTGTTTCGTTGTTACCTATTTTTAAGCATCCTCCAAACTCACTCAAGCCGAACTGCATTGCTTCTCTCAATAGTTTTTCTTTAGCTCTCTGTGATAATGGAGGCAACATTTAAAGGAACGGTTCACCGCAGATGCACTAAATAGTCAAAAGTGTACATCTTTGGTCTCAGGACGGTCTAGGCCGTCGGAATGATGCAAAATACAGTTACAACTTTATTAAAATAGTTTTGGGAAAACAGTTTGGTGTGGAAGAACTCAACTGGCCTGCACGAGCTGAATGGGAGCAAATTCCTGCAGCCAGGTTAAAAAATGTCGTGAAAAGTTTAATAATCATTCATATGGTTGAGGAGTTAGATGCCCATATATGGCTTTAATTTCCTGGTGTCCACATACGTTTGGCCATATGTGAGAACATTTTCTTTTTTGTTTGGGTGAACCGGCCCTTTAAATACCGCCTAACAGGACCACTGGGTAAAGCTGAATAGTTTAAAATCTTTTAATGGAGTCTAAGCACAGCACAGCGCAGATGCAGGAACCCGACTGAAGTGACCTGGATTACTTTAAATATTGAATTCAAGTGACTCTCTGTTCTCTCTCCCCTCTGTGTTTGTGCCTCTGCAGGATCCTCGTAGTAAACACAAATTTAAGGTCCACACTTACTCCAGCCCGACCTTCTGTGACCACTGTGGCTCCCTCCTCTACGGGCTGATACACCAGGGCATGAAATGTGACCGTACGTACACACATATGTGTGTGTGTGTGTGTGTTTGTGTGTGTGTGTGTGTGTGTGGTGTTTAAATACATACATAAATAAATATGCCTATTAAAAAAAATAATACGTATGCCTATTAAATAGATCTTGAAATAAATACATTTGTCAATGAATGTGAAAATAAATATAGAAATGAGTCAATATGGTTAAATAAATAGTTTTTATTTTTGAAAGGACGTTTTCAAAGAGCTACCTTTTATTTCCTAACGCCACATTTGTTTCACATCTGTTAAATTCAAATGAGTGAGGCGAGGTCATCTCACAGATTATTTACCAAAACAACAGCACAAGAATTCGCCGGCTAGCCGGAGACGGACCTTTAGTTAGCGGAGGGACTGCGAAGTGCGCTAGCTAGCTAATTTACTGCCTCATTTATTTATTTCAAGATTTATTTTTATGGGCATATTTATTTATTATATATATTTATTATATTTATTCAAAATTATATTTATTTGTTTATTTAATGATCTAAAGTGATCACGCACCTGCTTTATTGACCTTTTGTGGCCCACTGCATAAATATATACATTTCAAACGATTCACTTGTAAGACAATTAAATTGAACTCTTTCACATATTGCCAAACATTTTATAGATTTAGAACTTCAATACCCTCATTTATACTGATTTTACCTTCAGGCGACATGTGAAGGCTTATAGTCAAGAGACAATGAAATCAATTTAGCTTCTTTTTAACAGTTGGTGCAAACATTAATATGCACTGAGTTAAAGTGTCTCTGTAGTGTCTTTGGTGGGGTAGTGATTAGCGCTGTCACCTGGACGCAAGAGGGTTCTGGGTTCTGGGTTCTGGGTTCTGGGTTCTAGGATCTGGGTTCTTGGTTCGGCTGGGGCCCTTCTGTGTGGAGTTTGCATGTCCTTCCTGTGTTGTCGGGTTTTTTTTCCGGGTTCTCCGGCTTCCCCGCTTGGTTCGGTTCCAGACTCTACTCTCATGCAGCATCAGGGCCATCGGTCAGAAATTAAAGAAATGTTATATTTCTGTCATTCCGATTAATACGGCTTTACTTTATAGCATTTATAATCCACACACTGCTTGTGATATGTGGATTGTGAACTGAAAAAACCCCACATTATCTGAATTTATATTGCAGACATAATGACTCAATTAAATAAATATTATCAGCTTAATGGCCGGCAGTTAGAGAGATATGATCAGCTTCTCATATCAATGAGCGAATAGTTTTTGTGTCATATGTTGTTGGCAGCAAAGACACAAACAGGAAGTAGACTACATCTCGCGGTCTCCAGACATCAACAACATTAGTTAGTAGGCACGCAGTTCGTCATTGTACCTGTGAGCATTACGCTGTGTTTGATGGACTTTGAAGCAGTTTTTATACATTTATATTTAGTCCCCAGATGAACGCAAAAAGGAAAAGAAAGAAGCTTGGTGTTAAAGTGTTGGTGCTGAAAATACTGTGGTCGCTTGTACATCACAATTCACATCGAGGTTAATGGGTTATGTATTAATCCACGTAAACAAACAACATTTGACTAGGAGCTCTGTGTTTCTTGCAAATTTTATTCATATTAACAAATTAGACAAAAACAAGGACATGCCTCTTGATGGCGGACACAAGTTGCAAAGCAGTAACGACCTTCTTCTTCTCTGAAGTATCGATATTTCATCATTTAGATGTCTGAGCTGTAGGAAGTCACGGCCCCTCAAAACTGAAGTCAGTATTCTGACTCAGATTAAGTCCTTCCCAACTTTCTGTCTGCCCGCTTTATACTGGAGGGACCCCAAAAAGTGTCGCATGGCTCTTAATACACAGGCGAGGGATTTATATAGTTTAGATCTGCTACCATGATGAGATGAGATGTGTTGTTCTGCCACATCAAAAACTTGTTTTTTCTGGGTCATCCCTCTATAAAGTTTTAATGGACAGTGCAGCTGAGTGGAGCCAGACAGAAATATGAAAGTTACATAAATGAATGATGTGTTTAGTGCACTGCCTCGTGGAGATTTAAGATGAAACTCATCAGAAGAAGTTATTATAAGAAAGGTCTTCATCATGGGATGGAAAACATACAATAGATCACCTTCTGCATTGCCTCCGGTGAGTGGAGTGAAATGCGGAGCTTTGTACATCAGAGCAGGCTGACATCTAGTGGACGGACCGACACATTACAAAGAATGTTTAAGTGTTTTTAAAACAAATCAGTGCTCACTATTAAGAGTTTTTTTTATGTGTTTGCCTGTGTAGCTGTACTCAAAACAAATGAATGTTAAACAATCTCAGATGTAAGTAAATTGGTGTTTATCATGCACGGATGGTCTAATAAAATGATGCCATTGAGTTGCATTATGGAAGATGTAGGATCCAGTATTTCTGTGACATAAAAGTCCAGATGTCTCGACCTTTTGCTGCTTAATTTTTTCTTTCAGTCTCTCTCTTGTCAGTCCCCAAATGCTAAGCATGGGACAATATGAAAATTTTTGGTCACGACAATGAAGGCCCAAATGATTGCGATTCACGATATTGTCTCACTAATTATTAAAATATGCATTAAAACTTTTAAAATGGCACTGAAACATAGTGGAGTCACTTCACCTTACATTTAGTTACGAAACAAATATTTCCACTGTATCACAGATAGGACACAGATCTTATTGTTTAGTGAAAAGACCCAAACAATCTTAAAAAAAGTCATCATAAATCATAAGGTCCCCCTGCATAAATAAAGGAAAAAAGAAAAATAACAATGAGTGAGTTTGTTCCTTCTCACATGATACTTCCTGTATTTTTAAATCAGGCCCTATTTCTCACGAGCCAGACTGCTTTTTAAAGTACACTCATTTGAAGATGTTCTAGATTATCCCAGTAATTGAAATTCAAAACGATTAACTTATTGTGAGTGTTTTTTATCCGGATCTGCGATTTTCAAATCGTACATTGTCCCATCCCGACCCGACACAACACTAGACCGCTGAAAAGCCTTTTCATCTGATGATAAAGTACCGACAGCATTGTGATGCTGAGTTGAGAGTTTAAGGAGGGTCGAGTCATACGTTGTACTTTTTGATTTTGGGCTATAGAGATAGAACTAACTTGTGCGTTTGTGTGTGTGTGTGTCTGTGTTCAGACTGTATGATGAACATCCACAAGCGATGTGTGGCCAACGTCCCGAGCCTGTGTGGCACAGATCACACCGAGAGGAGAGGACGCATCCAGATTACTGCCCAGATCGCTGACGACACTCTCACCGTCACCAGTGAGTGCACTCTGTCTCTTCATCCTCACACACACACACACACACACACACACACACACACACTGAGGGGCTCTCAAAGCTCTATCAGCCTAGGACTAAAACTGGAAAGTCCATTAGCCGATCAATGATCCAACGATTGACCCATATCGCCACTGGAACATGCGTCCACATGCCAGATCTCTCTCTCAGACAGCTGTGGATTGATTATAGAACAGAAACTAAACTGTTGTTAAATGTTGTCAAATGTAGCCAGAGTTATTTAGAGCAGGACTCGCACCAACACTGACAGGTTCACATCCTGCTGTCCTTGGAAAGGACAAAATCCAGACTGAACTGTCTCAAAGTGTGTCTTATCTTGGGATGCTTTTCTGACTCTTTTTTTGTCACCATGTCCTCCTCACCCACGTCGCAGTCAAAGAGGCGAGGAACCTGGTTCCCATGGACCCCAACGGCCTGTCAGACCCCTACGTCAAGCTCAAGCTGATCCCAGATCCCAAGAGTGAGAGCAAGCAGAAGACCAAGACCATCAAATGTTGCCTCAACCCCACCTGGAACGAGACCTTTACTTTGTGAGTCATTCTGTTCCATGAGTTTTGAGGCTTCAACAAACTCTTATTTTTGGCGTCGTTGCAATATGCACTTTGGTTTCAAGTTACTCTACTGGCCCCGTTTTTGGTCACTAAAGCACAAATCAAGTGACCCTGTCCCCATTCTTTTTCTTGTTGTTGCTCGTTGTTCAAGCTATTCTGGGTTGCTGTGTGGCTGTAAGGGAAGGCACAGGCATTAGAAACTGTCACTTGCTGAGGTGTTTACCAGTTCAAATAGACAGAGATGTGGGGAATGTGGCTTTGAAATCAATTTGTGATCTTGGTTTTCATGTTTTACCTATTTTAAGAACACCCTTCATCTGACTGCCCCCCCCCCCCCCACACTTTTTTTTTCTCTCATTTCCATAGTAACCTAAAAGAAAGCGACAAGGACCGCCGTTTGTCAGTGGAGATCTGGGACTGGGATTTGACCAGCAGGAACGACTTCATGGGATCTCTGTCCTTTGGGATCTCAGAGCTTCAGAAACAAGGGGTAGATGGATGGTAAGATGTCAAGATACGGAGGATAATTGGGAAGATAACACAGGTGTAGACACAAATAACAAAGGCACAGGGAACAGGGGTGTGAATATGTATTGTCATAGTCTTGTGATAATTCTGGATTTTATGTTTTTATTCTGGGGTTCAGGTTTAAGATGCTTTCTCAGGAGGAAGGAGAATATTTTAATGTTCCTGTCCAGCCAGATGGAGAAGAAGGTAACGAGGAGATACGACAAAAGTTTGAGGTGAGAAACGGACGCACAAAATGACAACAGGTTTAATTTGTGCCTCGTCTTCTTCGCTTATGATCTTGTTCTTTTCCTGTCATATCGTCTCTCTCCAGAGGGCCAGGGTGGGGCCGGGGAAGCCCACAGACTCTTCTTCCTCCTCCTCGGTGTGCAAGTATGACAGCAATGGCAATCAGGACCGGGTCAAGCTCTCGGACTTCAACTTCATCATGGTGTTGGGCAAGGGCAGCTTCGGCAAGGTGATGGGGACATAAGACGTGGTAACGAGTGGCTGGACAACGAGATTAAATCACTGTGAAGCTGATTACGTTTCCTTCCCCTCAGGTGATGCTGGCTGAGAGGAAGGGCACCGATGAGTTGTACGCCGTCAAAATCCTTAAGAAGGACGTGGTGATCCAGGACGACGACGTGGAGTGCACCATGGTGGAGAAGAGAGTCCTCGCTCTGGCTGGAAAACCACCTTTCCTCACTCAGCTGCACTCCTGTTTCCAAACCATGGTACGGAGACACAACGTCTTGCATTGACAAAGACGAGCACATGCAGAAGCATGGCAACACTTGTAACGCGGTTTATCACATTTTTGTATTGTTCTCCTCTTCCTCTTTGTCTTCCAGGACCGATTGTATTTTGTTATGGAATATATAAATGGAGGAGACCTTATGTACCAGATCCAACAGGTCGGCAAGTTCAAGGAGCCTCATGCTGTGTGAGTGTTCATGCAAAACACTTTTATCTTCTTGCTCAGAGTTTGTTGAGCTTCTCCTCTTCCTTCATTGTAGTGTGCTCTTCTCTTCTTTATCAGTTGATGTCTGAACCCTTTCAACCTTTGGGTTGGGTTGATCCTAAAATGTTGAAAGATGTACTAATATCAATAGATAAAAAATAAAGCAATTCAGCAATTTAAAAATATAGTGTAAGACATTCAAATTATAAAAAATTAGTAAAAAAGACAATGATAGTTGAAAAACAGCGTAAAATTAAAACTAGATCAATACTATGAAATCAAAATGACATACAACTTAAATACAATAAAATAAGTGATAAATTAAATCAAAATTAAATATATCGAATTTTTCAAATTAAATATATCAATTTTTTTTATTCAATATATCGAATTTTTTAAATTAAATATAATAAAGTAAATTAATAAAATAATTTCTAAAATAGAAAATGTCTCTAAACCATTCTTTAATTCAGTTTTGAATGAACCTTCATCAAAAAACAAGTTGGCAGTTAGCTGCTAACATGACACATAAATACGTATTTGTCAAATACTTGCAGCAGCTTTTTTGGTAAATTCAACTTTATTGTCATTGCACAAAGTAGCACATTGTTGTTTCAGGTGCAAAAAGCAATAAAATGAAGTTTATTGAAAATATGTATTGTGGTAATAATAATGCTATTAATAAACATTAAGGGTTAGATATCAGTATGTTGTACAGTATGAGGTGTACAATATAGACAGTGTTATAAATAAATATACTGTAGTTAGTTTGGCATCAAGACTCCGATTTCATGACTCATCATGCAGATATGATTACATGAGATGATTAAATAGATTAGATACATTCCCCCGACGGGTCGAAGCTGGTGTGTTAGTAGAGCAGCCGCAATACTGACACATTTACTAGGCAGAGGGAGAGATGGGAATTTTTTTTTTGCTGCCTGAATAGACGGGAGGGTGTGTTTGGTCGATGACATGGCGAGTGAGACACATGACTTGAATATGTATCAGTGCAGCTCGAGTTGCCTGCCTGAAGCAGCTTGGAGGCGTCACTCCATTCATGAAAACAGAAAATGATTGTGCGATTTTGACATCAGTGAAAAAGTGGTCTTTTATTCATATCATCACACAACGTACTGTGTGTCCATGTCAATACAGACGCACAAATATGGTTAGAAACTGGTGTTTGTCTGTATTTCAGGTTCTATGCTGCAGAGATTGCCATTGGACTCTTCTTCCTTCACTCCAAAGGCATCGTGTATCGGTGAGTCAGTTTGTAAATCAGCTCGAGTCTGCATGTGCAGTTTACAATCATTGGAGAATACATGTGTGAATAGTGTGTGTGTGTGTGTGTGTGTGCGTGTGTGTGTGTGTGTGTGTCAGGGATCTGAAGCTGGACAACGTGATGCTGGACGCTGAAGGCCATATAAAGATAGCTGACTTTGGCATGTGCAAAGAGAACATGTACGATGGAACTACCACGAAAACGTTTTGTGGAACACCAGACTACATCGCTCCAGAGGTGTGTTAACGTGCTGTGAACTAGTTGATTGATTCTTTTTTGCTTTTTTTTTTTTTTAACCCCTGAATAAGACTCACGACTCCATCATTGTGTCTTATAGATCATAGCTTATCAGCCTTATGGAAAGTCTGTAGACTGGTGGGCCTTTGGAGTACTGCTCTATGAAATGCTTGCTGGACAGGTTTGTCTCCATTCACTGTCGTTACTTTTTTTTTAATTGAGAACAATTGTGGCAAGAAGAAGAAACGATCGAAGTATATTTGTGCCCTTCCAGCCGCCTTTTGACGGGGAAGATGAAGATGAGCTGTTCCAGTCGATCATGGAGCATCACGTCTCTTACCCTAAATCCATGTCCAAAGAAGCTGTCGCTATCTGCAAGGGGGTGAGGCCGCATGCTCAAATGCACATTCACATAAACTTCGTCTAGACTCGCACGAGCCGCCTCAGATGGCACGCGACACTACAAGCACGCACAACGTTACGCTCACAATGCTGTCCGTTGCAGTATCTTCCAAAACGTCTACTTTCCTACTTTGTTGTCTTTTTAATTAGTATTAAATGCATATTAACGAAATGAAGGTTGAATATCATGTAAACAATTTGATTTGTCTTGCAAAATATGTACTCAAATGCATTTTTTTTTTTTTTGACACACACATCTCGTGCCACCTTCACTACAGTGTGTATGAACCAAACTATAGAGACTCAGTCATAACGCGCCCCCATAAACTCTCCATATCCACTCGGAACACTAGAGACGGACGCCATGTTAAGGGCTATTAGTTTATAGTGAAAATGCATAAGAATAGCTTCAACAGTGCAGCTACAGCTGAGCTGACTTATTATTCTCCATGAGCCATAATAAAAGCTGTGAGTGCTACGTAATGGAGGCAACACCATATAAGTTTCAGAATTCCATCTTGCTACTTGGTCAACATTTTGGTGAAGCACATAAAGCTGTTGGTATGTTTTATTAACGCTGCCTTTTCGTGGTGGGTTTAAAATGTCGGAATATTCAGTAAAGTTCAATAAAAGAACAATCATTTAAAGAATGCATCATCTTTTTTGTTTGCACTTGTAGATTGTTTTGGAAACGTTATATGTTTACAGATAAACAGTTCATAATATTGGGGTGTGCTTGGGTGTCTACGTGAGTCGTAGATTTGGTGTGTGTTATGCTAGTAGCGGCTAACGTAGCCTCATCCACGAAAGGCTTTAAATTTGTGGAGTTCCCCTTTAAAGATATTGTGCTATTAGTTGTGGTTACATGACTGTAGTTGATGTAGCGCTCGCCAGTTTATATAATTTTTTTGAAAATTGTGATGCAAGTAAATTTAGGTGACACATTCTTAGTTTTGGTAATTAAATAAATTCAGTTTATAGTTCAGCCCTAATAGAGTTTACCTGCTTCTTTACCCCCGTAGTACAGCTTCATGCAGTGAAGGGGGGGATCAGTTTGGATATTGTATAAGCAGACACACACACACACACACACACACACACACACACACACACACACACACACACACACACACACACACGTCCAAACTCTTCTCACCTTGTATGTCTGTGTGTGATTTCAGCTGATGACCAAGCACCCAGGTAAGCGTCTGGGCTGCGGCCCAGAGGGGGAGCGAGACATCAAGGAGCATGCCTTCTTCCGCTACATAGATTGGGAAAAACTGGAGAATAAAGAGGTCCAGCCGCCTTTCAAACCTAAAGCTGTGAGTATATTACACACACTTACTCTTTTTATAACTGTTGAATATGATCTGAACTTCACTGATTACCTTAGACATGAGTCACAGTATCAAAGGGAATAACATACTTAGTGAAGGTAAGTTATTGATTACATCGTTCATCCCCTGAACCCAACCATCACCCACCATTGGTCACTACTCTGAGAAATGTTTAGACGACATTTGTGAGTGTAATCACCAATGATGAAGCTGAGATGTCACCGGCTCACATGCGGACCAATGGAAATCCACAGTTTCGGCTGTGAGTGATTTGATTGGTTGATGCCATGTTTTAGTTGTATTTCTCTTTTTTCTCCTTGTCCTTTGTTGTTGTCCTTTTTTTCCTCACATCCCTCATCAAACTCACTCCATCCCCGCCCCCCTCTACCCCCCTCCCATCTCTTTCTCCTCTCCTTTCCTCTCCACGGCAGTGTGGGCGTGATGCAGAGAACTTTGATCGCTTTTTCACGCGCCACCCCCCCGAGCTGACCCCCCCAGATCAGGAGCTTATATCCAACCTGGACCAGGAAGAATTCCAAGACTTCTCATTTGTTAACCCTGAGTACCCTCACACAACTCACTGACCACGCCACATATCACTGGGCTACACTAGTAATCCCCGACACCTCGGAAACATACATTAAAAACAAACAAAACAAATTCACCATGATGTCATATCCAGGCTGCATTGGGCAGGGTGAAACGTTAAAGGAATAGTTCAACATTTTGGGAAATACATTTCTTTCCGGAGACCTCGATGAGAAGATCGATATCAATCTCATGTCTGCGTGTAGGGTAAGGAGCTTGAGCCAGGAGGCGATTAGCCTAGCTTAGCATAAAAACTGGAGGCAGGGGGAAACAGCTCGAGAGTCTTCACCTTTTTAAAAAACACATCTTGTTGTTGTTCGACTCTCTTCATATGTGTATTAAATAAATTAGATAAAATGTCTTAATTAGTAAACTTCAGTTCTAGTAGCTGTATTTTTGAGGAGAGCGAGGCTAACTGTTTCTCCCCCGGCTTCTAGTTTTTATGCTAAGCTAAGCTAATTGCCTCCTGGCTCCAGCTCTGTATCTCCAGTCATACGGTTGGTATCAATACTCTCATCTAACTCAAACTGACAAATAAGCGTATTTCCCAGAAAACAATTTCTCCAAATAACGTTCAGGTGCAAATGCATACAGGTGCTCAAACTCAGATATTCACGTGTCAAGTTGCCAGTAGGAGACACTGTTTTCAGTTTACTGTGGTTTAGCACATCAGCTCAACCGGCTGTATTTTTATCTTCAGTGCAGAACTGTTGCTCGCTCCTGAATGCCGCACGGCTGCTCACACCAGCAGGTTCAGGCCGGGGTCCGACGTCAGGGCCGACCTGAACCTGCTCTGTCTCCGTGTCACCATCCCTGTGATTGCGTATTGAGTATGACGACCTATCGGTAATATTGATGCGTGTGCTATGGTCACATATTTGGTAATATACATACAATGTAAGTGAAAACTGACCAATTGCTTTGCTATGATTGTTTGAGTACCGATCAGTTTCCCTATGTTGACTTTATATTTTATATAGGACCAAATACTTCTACACTTTCTGTTCAGTCAGTGTTGTGATGAGCTTAACATTTTTGCTGATTTCATTTTTAACCAGTCAGAGGATAGACGTATTTATACATGCAGCCAGCAAGAGTGTAAGTCTGCGTCAAGTTAGTGATTTTTGACTGAAATTTTATTACTCAATAATCAAAACATTCACCACATTACACTGTGTTTTAATGACATATCTCTTCACTTGTAAACAACATTTATTGGGAGAATTTCACATCAGACGAGTCTTGTGAACCTGGTAGTTTTGTTAGGATGTCCAAAAGTGCCAAAAAAAATTAAATAGGGTTCAGAATCATGAGGATGTGGAAAAGTATTGTCCTCAACAACTGTGATGAAGGGCAGCCATCTTGTGCCATTTTGCAGTACATTTGTAATTATTAGAATATGCATTGCTTATCTGTCCTCCGACAATACAAAAACCCTCGGAAAGTCATTTTCTTGTATAAAATGAATGAAGACGCGTGTTTCATTGTGAGGCCGGTTGTGTTATCTTTTTGTAACTGTGTAACGATGCAGGGTTGTAACAATGTGTCAAATCTTGTTCTTTGAGCTCGTATCACCATGTTGACGTCACAGATGCACAAATATGCTCGCTGATTAAGACGATTGATTCTGCCAGGTGGAAAAAGTGAGCGTTTATTGTGATGATCGTAATGGTGTGTACTTAATGGTGACATAAGGAGAGAGATGATGAGGAAAAAAATATAGATATATTTGGAGTTCTATATCAGAGAGGTATTTGGATAAATTGTTCTGGATGAGAGAGATGCTTCTGTGGATTGTGTAATTGTCCTGTATGACTGGAAACTGATAATATACTCACTGGTGCCTACCAGACTACTTCTGCTGTGTCTGCCTTGTTACTGCTGCTGCACCCAAAAGGGTAACACTTCTTATTTGGTGACGTGCTCTGTAAGAAGATCAGTTCAACTCTTGTTCGTCATATCTGGAAGCTAAGCTATAGAGGCAGGAGACGGCTGGCTTAGTTTAGCTGAGCATTAACTGGAAAGGGGGAAAGCGCTAACACGTTATGTCTTCAATTTGTACAAAAAAACGAAGCCTAAAAACGTCAATCTCCAATTCATCGGACTTCTGAAAATGTTTTGGTATTAGCTTCGCTGATGACTGTAATTACAGTCTCTGTTGAAAGGTGTCAGTCAGCCAGCGTTCTGCTTTTTGTAATTTCTTACCTTTGTGATTGTATCAAAGTAAAACAGCAATTACTTTGTGAGCACAGAAAAAAACTACAGCGATTTAGAAATAACGATATTAGATTGCTTTTCAAAAAACTAAAGTCCTTATCTAAACGTAGTTTGACCAAAAATTCAAAATGTCTGCCTGAGCTTTCAGCTGCATGTCATGGCCTTCATCCGTGGACTGAGAGAAAATATTTATAAAACATATGTGTAACAAAACATTAATCTAAATTTGATATTTTTTCAACTGTGTTATAGTTTCCATGTACATCATATATATATATATATATATATATATATATATACATATACATATACACCCGTTACCGATCACATGATACATTACTTTATAGTGTGTTATCAACCATTCATTCATTTATTGTTTTGTACCGCTTATAAAAGCTCTGTAGGAGGGTAATAATAAAATGTCATCCACAAAACAAACACACATTGCAGCAATAAAATCCGCAGCGTCACATCTGCCTCGTTCACAAAAATGAGCTGAATTAGTGTTGAGTTCGTGGACCGGTGGTAAAGGTGGGAAAGTTTCCCTCCTCATTTCAGCTGGAAGCCCTGTGATGAGACAAAAAGGAGGAGGTAGGAAACTGAATGCTTTGTGTGTGACGTGACGTGTGTGATACATGTTTCTTGCCTGGGGCTCACTGCTTCACCTCCCCGTGTGAAATCCTTTTCCGGTTGTGATTTGCTCTGATCTGCAGCTGGTCTGTTTTATCGATCCATGTCTGTTTTGTACTGGAACGTTTCCTCTCTCTCTGGCTGCGGAGGTTTGTCTTGGATCTTTCTGCATTTGTGCTGTTGAAATGTTTCGGTGGGTCTTTTTTTCATCTTTTGACTGTTTCTGGGTTTTGTCGACAGGGTGTGTTTGTTTTTTTTGTCGACTTAACTCCTCCTCCCCCCCCCCTCCTGTGTGGAATCAGAGGTGTGTTTCTGAGTCTAGACTGGTGCTGCCACCATTTACAGATGATCAGAGGTGTGGACTAGACTCTACTGAGACTCAGCAATGCCAAGAGACACATGACTTCCCTTAGACTTCAATGACGGGTTCACAAAAGTCTGTCTCATAACAATAATTTGTGTGCAAACTGAACTTTGCAGGGTTGTAGCAATAACTCGTATTTTATAAACGCTCAGGTCAGGTGACCAAATTCCTCCGATGCAAATCTTCATATTATTTTTTATTTTTTTCACATTTAATATATTCACTTAATGGTACAAATATATATTTTGTAAAGGTTTACTTAAACAATAATATACATTCTGTTCCAAAACTTTGCCACACGGATACTATAAAAAAAAGTACAAAGTACATTTAAAGTTGCAATGTGTAAGATGTATCCCAGGTGACTGCCCCGACAGTTGCACAGGTTAGACCCAGCAGCAGCGCTAGTGTTAACAGAGATTACTGGAAGCAGCATGCACAGGAATAAATGACAAAATATTACATTTCTCACTTTTTCATAGTTGCTTTTTAGAAATAAAGTTGCTCAAAGGGTCTGAAAGTCTAACAAAGAAGTTACAAGTGGTATTACAAGACTTGACGGCCCACGCCCACTTCCATGTGACGAACGCTGGACGCAGCGTCGCCTGTGCTGTGATTGGCTGTGTGTGAATCGGATGGTGTGTGTGGATGAAGCATTAAGTTGATAAATTGTACTCATTTATCGGCTGGCTAGTTAGCTAGGTAGTTTGCTAATTCCACCATGCTTTCATGCTACACAGAAAAATAAGCCCAAAGGCTGTGACCTCAGGCACTGACTCAATTCGAGTTGCTACAGCCGGCACCTGAAGGTCCGTCTCCGGAGCTTCCCTCCGCTCTCCTCCCGGTGAAGTAGTCTGCCAGCACTGGGGAGTGAGGTGGAGGGGCCGCAGGGTGTGCTAGCTAGCTAATTATTTTATCAATTTTATGGTCAGAACGTGGCAGAAACAGTCATACAGAAGAGGGTGTGGCTTCATCTTAAGCGGTTTGGAAAAAACGTTAGAAGCTACCGCGGCTAGCTGTTTAGCATGTTCATTTCAGTAGCTCTCCCTGTAACGCAATACAAAGACGTCTTTTTTGACATAATGGCAAAACTGTAACCTTTTCCGTTGATGATCTTAGTTCATTTTTTTTGTTTTAAACAAAAATTCTGGCTAGATCTTACATGTTGCACCGTTTTTAAAGACTACCAAAATTAGCCTTGACAACAACAATTTGTGTTTAGCTGTAGAAATTAAAGTTTCTCAGATCCACAGTTTTATTTTGTGCAAATATATATTCAGAAGTTCATATGCTAAAAGCTATTTTGAGACTTCTTTTGGCCAAAAGTGATTATCTTCCAATGTAATCTTTTCTCTCTTTTTTTTTTTTTTACCATTTAATTTTTTTTATTTAATGTAAAAATAATATGAACATTTTCTAAGCTTTTTGCATGATGGATGAGCTGCATTTGAGGATTTTGGTCCCCTGAAGAGAAAACAGAATAAGATACAACTGGTCATTTAGCTTTTTCTTGAAAGTAATTAATGCCCATTTTAAAAGTCATTCATACAAATATAAATATATTTTTTTAAATGTACTGTACTAACTGCTTACAGATTTAAAATTGCATTAAGATGATGATTTAGGAATCTATAACGAACATTTAGGACTTTGTCTTGGGACTTGAGTCGACTTGGAAGACAATGACTTTGTCCCACCTCTGCAGATGATTGTCTTTCTGTGCTGGAACTATAAATCCTCCCTTCCCTCCTTCTCCATCCTCCATCTTTGTGCCTCTATGGGAGAGTTGCTCTTTTTGCTTGTTGTCAACCTTCTTCTTTCTGAACTTGCCTTTTTAACCGCTGTACAAATTCACTCCAGCTTAATTTTTTTTAAGTTCACGTTCTCTCTTTCTCCTTCTTCTCTCTCTCTTTCGCAGAAATCTCGCCGTGACGTCGGCAACTTCGACAAGGAGTTCACCAAGATGGCGGTGGAGCTGACGCCCACAGACAAGCTCTTCATTATGAATCTGGACCAGAACGAGTTTCAAGGCTTCTCTTACACCAACCCCGAATTCATCATACAAGTCTGAAGAGCTCCTGTTGGTTAGACGCAGCCCGAACGAGACTTTACTCCAATCCATACAGCCCAGTTACACAGCCATCAAGGACTCATCCGGCATCTCATCACCACCACTGAGGCTAAAGCCGCTACGTCTCATGAATCTCAACCCACACCAGCATCTTAACTGGACAATAATTATAAACCACCGCAATGGCTTTCGCTGCTGGTTGGTCACGCTGGGACTGAGTTTGACCAGTGACCACATCGTCAAACATGGCAAGTCTCCCGAAAACTCCAGGCATGTGTAGTATTCACAGGTCCTCGTGGTGAGCTGGTCAATACAGATTCATAGTGAATGTGTAACTGTGTGTACGTGCCCTTATCGATCAACAACCGTGTGCATTTGTTTACTTGATTCTCTTCGGCCTGTAAACATTGCGTCATGAACATTCCATGATCAATATGTCATATATGCACTCATACATACACACACATCTGTGCAGGCTGCGGTTTGGAGGGAAGGAAGTTTTTTTTTTTGAAAGTCCTGATTTATAACCTCATGTCTAAGTTAGTCCTGAACTTAGTCTTAAACACGTCTCGTCTTCCGAATTGATGCAAAAAAAAAGAAGAAGAAGAACCCCCCCCCCACCACCCTCCCCCCAAATGCCTGTTTGGCAGCGATATTTAAAAATGTCTCAGTCTTTTTCTCTTGCTTAATCTCTCTCTTTCTCTTTCCTCTATGGCACTGTGTACGCAGTGGTTTAGTGCTGTCTAGGCCTATACAGTCGTTGTGGTGCAGCTCCTCTATGCATGCCATATCTGTTGGTACAGTAGTTCCCTTAAGATTTGCGTTTGACATCATGGAGGAGGAAAAGAAAACCTCTGGTGTCTTGAATTTATCGATGCAAGTCAGTTTTGAAATATCCATGCTCTTTTTTTGTTTTCACTTCGAATGCTGTGTCTCTAATAATGTCGAAATATGCTAAAGAGTTTGCTTTACAAAGCGTGGTGCAAACACTGTTTCACTATCCTTGACGAGAAAATATGAGATTCTGTGAAATTAATATATAAAGTAGATGTAATAATTCTGTATGACTTGTGTTTCAGTGTATGTGTAAATAGGAATGGGATCTAGAGCTAGAAGTGTTTGTCATGTTATAATACACTTCTATAGTATTCTTCACAGCCCCATCTCACTTTCTCTCTGCTCTTTATCTCTGCCGACACTCAGCTGTCACTTTTTACTTTGTTTTCCCATTTTTTATATCCCCCTTTGTCCTCCTCTTCCTCCTCTGTCCCCAACTCACATTCACTTCTACAATTTAAGGAGGAAAAGAAATGGAAAATGAGATGTAATAAAAGAGGGAGAGGGCAAAGGAGGGGAGAATAAACTGTTTACTATGCAAAAGGCCGGAAAAGAAGAAGGGGTTGTGGGGAAAAGGGCAACTTTTATAAAGCAACCTGAAGGAATTGTGTAACAGGACAGTATACGTGTTGCATGCGCCATATTTACCTGCGCGTGACAGACACTTACAGTATGATACCTCCATTAAAGTGAATTATCATTATACCATTTCAGTAACTGTGGCTCTTGTATTTTACTCAGCTGTACATAACGGATGACACATCACTACGGCATCTGTTTTCATCAAAAGCTGCTATGAGGAACTTCATTTTGTGTTTTGATTTTTGTCAGTCGCTGCAGACAAATCTGTCTTTCTGAGCACCAGAGTCCCTTCAGGAAAAACTAATATTACTGCAGCGAGGTCTGAGAGTCTTCCCTGCGATGTCCACGTTCTGGTTCTCCTGTGCCTCCCTTCCCTCCAGCAACAGGGCGGGGACCTCTAGCAGTGTGGTGTTTGTGTTGGCTCCCAGCGGGGACCGGCGGCGGCGCAGCAAAGCGAAGCTCTGCTCCCGGCCGGAGGGGGAGTTGCCGCTGCCGGGCGCGGAGCTCTCCTCCCACCGGAATTGCGGCTGCAGGTCGAAGGCGACAGCGAGGCCAGATGGGTCCGTCTGAGGTGGGCTGGTCCCTGCCAGAGGCCCAGCTGGAGTCTGAGCTGGAGTCTGAGCTGGACTCTGAGCTGGACTCTGAGCTGAAGGAGTTTCTGGTGATCCTGCATGATTTGGGCTGATCTCGCTGATTCATCACTATTAAATTGAGACTTGGTTTTATAAAAAGTTCCTCACAATAACTTTAAAGAAATCTACCTTATTAAAAATAGTCTGTTTTAATAAGTATATATTTATATATATGAACATAGATCGAAAAAGATATATGTATATATGTTTGTGGATGTGTGTGTGTGTATGTGTGTGTGTGTATATATATATATATATATATATATATATATATATACACGTGTGTGTATATGTATGTATGTATATATATATATATACTGTATATGTATATATATATATTTTTTTCATTATCATTAGCAGCAAATCAACTGGTGAGAAGCAGAATCTAATGTTTGCCATTTTGCTTGATAATTGATTTCAACAACTAATCAAAATTAAGTTTCATTGTTCTCTCATTGGTTTTAATCAGTGGTTCAGATTCTTTATGTTTTCTATTATGTGAATGTGTGGTGGGTAAGTGTGTGAACTGCATTCCAATATTTTTTCTCTTCAACCATCTTTTCCGATGCTGATTGCTTTGGTTTCTTCACAGATGCTCACTTTATATTCAAAGCCTTAAATATTCATATGGTAATTAACTCGTATTCATTTATGATGAGGAGCCTGGACTCTCCTTAGACCGCTTCTCTCGCATTTACTGGTGGATGTGAACCTGATGATGATGTTAATATGAAGAACATGTATTGAGTAAACCGCTAAGATATCAATCAAAAGGTCCTCAGAAAATAATGTCTAGTTGTACCTTATTTAAAGTTTTAAAAATATTGTAAAAGTGTGTCCACGTAATATCTTATTCACCTCATTTACATGTACGGAGGAGAAGGCAGGCAGCCTCATTGATCAGCTGACATATTACCTGTTGTACTATTTCAACATTATTATTATTATTACTATACATTTTCTGATTAAAAACACTTTTTGAATGTTATTTCACATAATTCTTCTAACTGACCTTCAATCAAAGATAATGCAGTAAAAGATGACACTCTTACTAAAGACACATTAACATTACTTATTAAGTTTGTAAGCTCATTGTTGACATTGTAAATAGTTTCAATTGGTTGTCCATCATTTTTTTTTATATTCAATTCTCGGAAATTATCGGTGATTATTGGATTAGTGCATAATAATGCAGTACGTTATGTGGCTTTCTTTATTATACTAACATTACTATGGAAAGCATGATTTAACCATAGTTCATGTTTTATATATACGTTCATATAAACGAAGAAAGTAAAGTAAACCCCAGACTTCTGAAAACTCACATTTTAACATGAGCGCCACTGCGCCGCTGTCCATGGTGCTGAACTGAACTGGTTTCAGGCTACAGGTTCGTCCATGATGCTCAGTGACAGGAAACACACACATACACACACAAACACACACACACACACACACACACACACACACACACACACACACACACACACACACACACACACACACACAGAGGAGGGCGGGATCATCCCGCAGTTAGCCACACAGAGTCGAGCTACAACAAACTAGATGGTGTCCAGAGGAGCGCTACTGCTGCTGCTGCTGTTTTCTCCGAACAACTTTTTGTTTTATTGAGGATTTGTTTTTGTTTTTTTTCTCCCCACTTTTCGCCCCTCGGCCTGTGTTTCATCTCTAATTCTTCAACTGTACTTCTGACAAAACTTCCCAACTTAGTGAACTTATAGTCTTGTGCATGTGGCTGAGGGGGAAACCTGCACACAGTTGTCCAACTCCACGAGCGGGGCCTATAGCTTAGGTTGCAGAAGATGTGCACAAAACCTGAGTTTCCTTCCGCCGAATGGATCCACACAAAGAGAAGACACCGGGGGAAAGTTTTTAACAGTTTCTAAAGCCCGCTGGTCTCCGTCCGCTGGAGGACTCCTCGCTGTGGAGGAGGAGGAAGAGGAGGAGGAGGAGGAGGAGGCGGCTGGGCCGACATGAGGCTGTGTAACCGCGGTGTGATGATGCTGCTGACCACGGCGGGGGCTTTCTGCGCCTTCAGCCTCATGACCATCGCCGTGGGCACGGACTACTGGCTGTACTCCCGCGGGAATTGCCGCTCCAAGAACCTGAACGACAACGAGACCGTGCGCAAGAACGAGGAGGTCCTGACCCACTCCGGTCTGTGGAGGACCTGCTGCACTGAGGGTGAGACATACACACTCATTCACAAGTTTACAAGTGTCACCTGCACGCTGGGCCACCAGGGTCAAACTCACAGCAAAACGTTAGGGTACAGCAATATTATTGTCATCTATCAATGTGTCATCAAATTAAAATGTATCAAAGTGCAAGAACACTGGTCTGTAGTGGACTGATATGAAGTAACAAATACACCATAGGTCCCTATATAACCTATATAATATAATATATATAACGTGCATATAATATAATATTAATATTATAATATTACTTCTCCATGGGAGAAAATGTACATCAAGTCTCTATATTGGGTGATAAATGCTTTATAGATATATAATAGTAGCCTATTATGAATGATATTATACAGCTAATACATTTTAATTACAATCATTCCCTGTATTTATATCATCACAACATAATTAAAATAATAATAGCATTACTAAGCATCATTTAGCGGCGGTGGAGGAAGTATTCAGACCCTTTATTTAAGTGAAATAACCAATACCACAATGTAAAATGAACTTACTTATTTACGAGTAAAAGTCCAGCATTTAAAAGAAGTATACAAGGCTGCAAGTACGTATGCACTATTGTTAAACTGTACATAAAGTATCAAAGGTAAAAGCAGCACAATTTGAGTGTTATAGCATTATTTTATTCTTATTATTAATAATAATAATATTATTATTATGATTTGATGTGTCAGTACAATCTTACATCAAATAATTTGATTGTTGTTTAATCAATAACAATACATCAAAATGAGCTTATCATATCTTTTGTATGTAAAATCTTGACCTGTAAAGTAACTATAATGAACATCATTTGAGTAACCAGTATTCAAACAGTGGTAATGTTTCTTATCTATTTATCTATTTCATTATTTACAAATGATGAGGAAAAGAGATGAAACAAAGTTAATAAGAAACTTGAATTTACATCCAACAAAATAATAAAATCAGTGATACTGATGGGAGTTTGTTCCACAATGTTTGAGCTAAAACAGATGTTAACTAGCTTTTATCAACCAGCCTTTTGAGCCTAAAGCAGTCAGTTAAAAATACATTTGAGTCTAAGTCTTTATTTTTATCTCTATGTCTGATGAAAACCTCTAACTCTTTTGTTCGGCGCTGACAGTCTTCAGAGAAAATGTGCTCTCCTCCAACATATCACATATTATAGCTCAGATGGATTCATGGTTTGATTTAGATTGATGCACACCTTGGGGAGGGAACGGGAGGGAGTTTAAGTCTTGGATATGTGATGGATGGAAATGACATTTTCAATTATTCATTGCTTTTTAATAGCGCCCCGCTGTCTCTTATCCTATATCCTCTGGTTGCACTGGCTTTGCTAATTTTCTGAATGAAATGGAAATATTCATCTCTCTCTCTGTCTGTCTCAAGGTTCTCTGTGTATTATAACAATTATAGGACGAGGCTGCAGAGTTGATTTCTTCTGGATGACACACTACAATAATAAATAGCGGCATGACAGGCATAACAAAGACATTGAAACAAAATACAAAAACGCACGAGGACAGTGCACTTATGAAACACAGCACCACAGACCAAAATTAGTAATGGGACCTCTCTGAGATATTTCATGTCAAGCTGCAACAAAATTGTCCTCTAAAGTAACTGTTTGAATAAAGACTAATGGTACTAAGCCGGCAGACAAACAAGCTGCATAATACAAGTGCTCAGAAAATATCTATTTTCCTGAGAGGGAGGGAGGGAATATGTGAAAAACAACATGTTACCTCATCTCTCTTTGTATCCTGACGATAATTTGAATAAATGCTCTCTCAGGATCTTTTTTATCTCTGACCTGTTCACCGTGGCCGAGTTGTAGCTCACTGAATGAGTTTTATTTCGGTAACCATGGCGACCGAGTCACATCATCAATACTGGTCAATCAGTGCAGCATGTAGGGACATAATTGTCAATACAGCCCCGTGTGAGCAAATGCTGAAAGGCACTGCTGGGCCAGAGGTTATCGGGAGGAGGGAGGATGTGTGCAGCTGATTTTTGACTCTTCAGAGGAGTTAAAGTACATCAAAGCCTTTAGAGGTTGTCACTCTTAGAAATAAGGGTTCCAAAAGGGTTCTTCGTGAAAAGGGGTGATGTCCTACACAGAACCATTTGCTTTTGAAATACCCTTTTTTGAAGAAAGGGTTTCTCAAGAGTTCTTTGTACTGCTGTGTTCGCAAGGCTTTTACCGCTCGTAATGTAGCAATGACACATAGCTTAAGAATAAAGGTTCCCTTTAAGAACCCTTTTCTTCCAAAGAACCCTTTTTTGGAAGAAAGAGTTGTTCAAGGATTTTTGAAAGCATGGGTGCTAAAAGGAACCCAGCCCACACACCCCTTGAACCAAACTGTGATTGTGAGCCAGGAATGTTGTAGGTTGTTCTGCGCCACATCAGTCCCCGGTTCTTTGAACGTTTCACGAGGAACCCGAGGTGTGTTTTAGATAAAAACCTTTAGAACACAAAAGGGTTTTTGGTACATTACAACACCCTGGGTGTGTTCTTTTTTAGCATCGTTAGAAGGTGGAAGGTTCTGTTGAGGGTTCTGGGTTTGTATATTAAATTACTGAAGGGTTCTCTTTAGAACTTGTGATCGGAAGTTCTAGCTGGATTCTTTCTTGGATGGTGTAGGTATAACCCTTTATGTTCTAGGTAGAACCATCTGAATGGTATAAAAGGTTCTACCGGGAACCAAAAAGGGATCTCCTATGGGGACAAGCTGAATAACCCAATGGTTCTAGTTAGCACCTTTTTTTCTGAGTGTTGTCACGGCAGCTAGTCCTGATTGTTCTCCTGTTTGTCTGGAAAGCCCTGAATGGGCCGGCCCTGACCCCCTGACCCTTTGTTCTCCCTCCAGGTCCCTCAGGTCGGCTGACTTGAGGCTCCTGGCTGTGCAGTGATGTAAACTTAAGCTCAGGGATGTCAGCGCTGTTTGCTGTGCTCACGTTTCTGCATTTGACGGCTCCTTTCTTTTTCTCTTTGAAGGTTATCATCACACAGAGAAATTACGATTTTCTAAAGACACTGTAATAATCCAGAATATGTAACGTTGAGTAATTTAACTCAGGTTGCCCAAGAAGAATGTTTGGTCTTGGAAAGTTGTACAAATTACATCAAGTCAACTCTCTTCAAAACCCCTCAGAGTACTACCAGGTTCTGAAATGATATACAGTAGAACGTGAGGTTAGTTGTCTTTTGACATAATTACCTCTAAGTGCTACAAGGCCGATCAGTAAATAAGAGCACTATCAACACTAATCTGAGGTCCCTTCAGTTTGCTCTTGGAAAGCGAAACGTGAAGGTTGGTCAGTTCAAAATGCCTCCAACAGTTTTATTGAACATGTTGAGAGTCCGATCTATCGTGTGAGTTCTAATATAGAAAACATCCTCCTGTCATTAGTTTATTATGGATGGATGAATAGTTATTGTGGGGATTTTGGTTCATTTTGGTTTTTTTCCTCAGAAAAAGGACATATTCAGTCTTAATTGGACTTCCTAGTGAACTAAAATTGAGATGTGAGAAATGTAAAAATTAGCCTCTGCATGTATAAAAGCAGGAAAAAAAATCAATACAGTTGGTAGCATCACATTCAGTATTATGCAAGTCATTGTTAGAGAAGGCAGAGTGTGCTGGGTCAAAAACAGAGCCGAGGAAGTTATCAATCGGATGTTCTGTAATGTATTTCTTTGTCTTTTGTTTTTTTCTGCAGGGACTTTTCGGGGCGTTTGCAAAGACATTGATCACTTTGCTGAAGATGCAGACTATCAGCAGGACGCTGCGGAGTATTTACTACGTGGGTAACGAATGTGCACATGTAACCGCGAGATCCAACAACTGTAGTGGAAGTCTCAGGTTTTCAAATGTTACGTGTAACCCCACATTCTCCTCTCCTCAGGCGCAGTGCGAGCCTCCAGCCTCTTCCCCATCCTCAGTGTGGGACTGCTGTTTCTCGGAGGTGTGTGTGTGGCCGCCAGCGAGTTCTACAAGTCACGTTACAACGTCATCCTCAGCGCGGGTATACTCTTTGTCTCTGCAGGTCAGAAACACACGCACACACACGCACACACACACACACACACACGTCTAATGTGCATGTATTCACAGTATTTATCACGCATCTGACCCTCTTCTCTTCTCTCAACTCGTCCAGGTCTCAGTAACATTATTGGCATCATCGTGTACATATCAGCCAACTCGGGCGACCCCAGCCAGAGCGACAACAAGAAGAGCTACTCCTATGGCTGGTCTTTTTATTTTGGGGCTCTGTCCTTCGTGCTGGCTGAGATGGTGGGCGTCCTTGCGGTGCACGTGTTCATAGAAAAGCACAGACAGCTGCGCACTAAAGGCCGGCCGTCCTTCAATAAACCGCCCATCTCTCGCAGCTCATCTTACTACCGCAACCGCTACTACCACAACCGCTCGCGCCAGTACAGCTGCAGGAGCAACCACAGCGCAGCGGACTCGGTCTCACACTCCTTTCGGGCGTCCTTGGTGCGAGACCGAGAGCCGTCCATCTCAGCCGAATCCAAAGCCATGGCAGGTTTGCCAACACCAGTGACAGTGGGCTCGGATTTCATGCTCTACACCTTGACCTCGCCTCTCAAGGACGCGAAGATGGACATGGCTGTGGATGATTTAGTTCCCGTAGCAACTCTCAACAACATAGAGATGCTGCCGGGAAACTGTGCCGCCAACAGGAGGACCACGCCCGTCTGAGGGGAGAGGGAGCGGAGGACGTAAAACACAAGAGGACCTTCTGTGAGAGGAGAACATTACATGAACGGAAGTCTTACTTGTTAAAAAGAAAAAAAGAAAAAGAAGGAGAGACTTTGGAGACCGGAATAGGCCTGCACGGAATGATCTGTCAGACAATAAATGATAAAAAGAAAAAATCACATCCACAGTTTCCCGGTGCCGAGTTTGACGTCTCCAGAGGGATTGTTTTGTCTGACCAACAGTCCACAACTGCAAAATATTAAATTTGCAATGATACAAAACCAAGCTGGAATCAGAGACTGTTCAACAAAATGCATATTTGTATGCTCTTTGTATGTCAGTTTGCTATGCTATTACATTATCTACAGTATATCCGTAGTGTGTGTGCGAACGAGTGTGTGTATAATTACAGCAATGTGTGTTTGAGACGGACAGTCATGCAGAGAGAGAGAGAGACAGGAAGGAGGAGCGGTTCATGAAGATAATAAACTATCACATAGAAACAAAAGACACACACAAATACACACACACACACACACACACATGCACACGCATGCACGCACACACACACACGCACACACACACACACACACACACACACACACACACACACGCACACACACACACAAACAAACATCTGGGAATGACATGACTAACAATGTCCATTTCCTGTCCTCGTTTTTTGTGGACCTAAGCTCAAAATCGAAACCCCATTAAATGCATTAGATCCCTCTCAATCGGTCTCTCGCTGTGTCTGTTTGATGTGTGTATTGCATAAGCATGTGAGCATAAGTGTAACAAAGGGAGCCCTTATGGCTTTGCCACCGAGTCTCTGTTTACAAATAAAGTTGATGAGTTAACTCAAAATGTGCTTGGGGGAGAACTAATGCGTGGTTTGAGGGGCAGTGTTGTTGCTTTTGTGCTGTACACTGCACATCTCAGGTGTCTGAGAGAGAGAGAATATTCAAATATCTGTCCTTGTATGAGTGGGCACAGAAAGAAAATGTCCATGCAAATATAAAATCAAGTGATCAAAATAAAATTGACCCCCCTCCCTGGAGTGAAAAACAGGAAGACTTTGTGTGTGAACGTGCATGAGTGAGCGGTGTTAGAGATGATGATAGGACAGCATGAACAGCTTCGACAGCAGGACAGCAGCAGGCAGACTGATGCGTTACCATGGCAGCAGCAGCATCACGCGGGCGGACATTCAAGGCGGTTTTGATGAGTACGCTCACATCATGTACTGACCACACAAGACAATCAACATCATCACACATACTGGACACCATGTCACCTGTAGCAACAAACCACCTCACGTGGGTTCACATGCATTCACTATTTCACAGTGTACTGTATATTGTCCACAGGACAAAGCAATGCTCATTGAGTAAACAAAAATCATATTTCTCTTTTATGTATGACTCAAAGTCCTGGTACATTGCTTGTTATTATTACTTCACAAGCATTACTGGCAGCGGTGTGATTCAAACCCACACCCCCGAAGGGACTGGAGCCTTAATCCAGCACCTAAGACTGCTCGGCCGACCTCTAAAAAATACAATAGCAAGGCAAGTCTTCAGTCTATATGGAGAAATAAACAGATTAATCCATGTTGTGTTGAGTAGCTAGTTGATAACTTTGTCTTGCTTCCATTTGGTGCTTGGTGCAGAATGGTGTCTGCTGGGACTGGAACCAGGGTAGATGAACCCCAGTGAGACTGGACCAAAACAGTGAGCTGAGAGGTGCTGAAGTTGCAGAACTGAGGAGATAATTCCTTGTGGGTTTGTCCGTAGACACTGCTAACATTGCACATTTCTCATTTGATGCATTGGGAAAAGAAAAGAAAATGTTTGATTAGTGCATTAATAAAAAGGTCACTTTAAATTTGTACTTAGTATCTAATAAGTGTGATATTATTTACTATCCATACATGGCAATACACTACAAAACCATCAAGTAATGAGGGGGGTGGAACACCTTCAATTTCAATTACAGGTTTAATTGAAGATTTACAGTCTACTGGAATAATGTTAGTTATTTGTTTCTTCTGTATATATTTCCATTTCCATTTCTTGCATATTAATAACTAGTACAATGACAAAACCTTGGCAGCGGTGGGATTCGAACCCACGCCTCCGAGGAGACTGGAGCCTTAATCCAGCGCCTTAGACCGCTCGGCCACGCTACCTACAATTAGACCGCACATACACCTAACTTTCATCACCGTGTACGTCATATTCCATAGATATATATAGTACTGGATGGATGATATAAATCCCTGTATGAAATAATAGCCGACAAACTAGCACAAAGATGCATTAATGCTCCTGGACAACGTGTTTGAACAGCCAAAGAACATCAGTAAAACAAGATCGTTCCCATCTATTTTGAAACCTTTGCCCTGCTAACGTCCAACACAAAGGCAAGCATAGGGTTTGCTGGTTCAACGAGACACATGCAATTAGAATGAAAGTTGGCTAAACTACAGATTATAGATGGATCAATTGATTTATTAGATGAATAAATAAATATTTAAGAACTATGCGTGTGCTAAATCAGCACCTGATATTATGATATTGGCATGCTATTTAAATAACAATAATAATAAATGCAAACATTTGCCTATAAAATAAATACTTGCGGCTATGAAATAAATGAACGAGGCAATAAATATATGAATAAATATAAATATAAATGAATCAATTTAGTTCAATAAATAGATTTTTATTTAAATATTTGAAATATTAAAAACATTGAAAATGTTCAAAGTACTAGTTTTATTTATTTCAGGGCCATTTATTTTCTAATTCCACATTTGTTTATTTCAGGGACTTTTATTTCCTAATGCCAAATATTTTTTTTTACTTAAATATTTTTTATTCAAATAAATGGGTGGTGATTTTCCCACAGATACAGACCACGGACCAAAGCAACAGCACAAGTTGTAACACTAAATGAAGGTAGTCTCCCAGTGGATTAGGAGATGAAAGTTTCCTGAAATAAAGATATAAAAGTATTATTTGAGAAACGCCCCATTCAATTAAAATAAGTATTTATTGAACTCCTGTGATTAAGTTATATTTACATTTATTGTTCAGGCCTTATTTAATAGGTATATTCATTTATGTATTAATATAAATGTATTTATTTATTATTATACATTTTACAAGAGGACTTTTTTATTATAAATGTATTATTAGATAGAATGGCATTCCATATTATGGAAGCAGGTCCCTGCAATTTTTTTTTATTAAATAACATAAAATAAAAAGATGAACAGCCGTTACTAACTGCCAAACGTTTCATCCACTGTTCTGACGGAAGTGCACTTCCATTTTGAAACCGACCGAAGTGAAGCCTCTCGCCCTCACGCGTCGTCTTCGGAAGAACCCCGGCACACTTCCGGTTCCGACCTACGCCATTTTGATGAAACGGCGAGGAGAGGAGCTGTTCGGATCATCGAAATGGATTTTATGGATTTAAATTGAAGATTAAACGCGGATGCCCAACTTTCGACTTCACGCGACGGAAGATGGCCGTTTGAAGAAGAGGAACCGTTGCGTCCCGGCGACCTAACTGCTGCGCTTGGTTACGTCATTCGACAGCGAAATTTAGGCAACATTGTTAGCTTAGCGCCGTTAGCTGTTAGCCGTTAGCTGTTAGCTTTTGATGGGCAAGTTTCATGTTGTGTTCGAAGTAACGTTAGCTGATCTCGAGGTGTAGCATGCTTGCCTTGGCGTTAGCTAACTAGCTAATTTATCATTTAAACAGGATATCTCAATTCGACGTCACGTTTGTGGACTCGCTTGCGGAAGATTTCACGCCGTTTTGTGGACTTTTCGTGGAGCTCACTAGTGGGTTTGTCTTGAATAAAGAACTGTAACTACAAGGCAAACAATTCAAGGACTGATGCTCTGGGAACCCCAGGCCCGCTGTTAGCTACACAGAGGCCCGGGCTTTCCCCCAAAAAGACTGTTCACGACGGACTTTGCCTCCCTTCACCCCCCTTTGTGGTAGATTTACTTTGAGCTGGACTCTCCTGGACGCACCCCGTTATGTTTAACCGGACTCTAAAGAACTGACGAGGCACACGACGCCGCTCAATGGCGCCCTGGCCTCGCGTCTCGTTTATTTTTTGTTGGCAATAACAAGGACTCTTTCGGCTTTCTGCGATCTGAACCCTTCCCCCCCTTACACCCACCTCCTGTTGTCTACAGTGTTTCAGCGCATATAAAGAAAGTTTACACATTAAAGTCACCAGATTTAGCTGTGTTCAGTGTTGACGCTGTTTTTATTTTATCATACCAGGCCTGTGTTTTTTTTTTTCTCTTGTGCTTGATTGACTTAAGTGCTTAGACCTGTTAAAATGTCGTGTGTTCACTATAAGTTCTCTTCCAAACTGGACTACAACACTGTCACTTTCGATGGCCTGCATATCACCCTCAACGAGCTTAAGAGGCAGATTATGGGCCGAGAGCGCCTCAAGGCCACAGACTGCGACCTGCAGATCACCAATGCGCAGACTCGAGAAGGTATGTGGTCAGCTGACACGTTTTGAGATGTTCAGGGAACATGTCGTCCCTTGTTTGTGGGAGTAACAGTGGATAGCAGGTGGTCATTTTTCGCCTGTCTCAACATTAGGACAGAGGTAAAATGGCATGCTATTTATTGTGATACACCACTCGAGGGCTGAAACTAAGGACTATTTTCATTGTTTATGAATCTGTCACTTGTTTTCTCGATTTGTTGACGGGGTCAATCATACGTCATAAAATAAAATGGAAACAAGTCCCAAAACCCTCAAGAATTCGTATAACCATGAAAGAGCAGAAAAATAACACTTATGATAAATATTTCCTTTAAAAGGATAAATAACATTTCCAAATGGTTCAATCGGTTGTTTTAGGTCCATACCACTTGTCTAGATTGACTATATTAATATTTTTCTGAGCCAGGTTTCTTTTGAAATGTCAAGCTGCTAATATTGTAATATTATTTGTATCAACTACCAAATGTACCAGGTGATTCATAAAAAAATATATACTAAAAAAGGATTCTGAATCATTCATGTTATCTTTTAGTTATTGTTATATTTTTTCACAGCCTAAATTGAAATTTTGAGACTTTGCAAGCCATAGTAAACTCCTCCACTGCCCTCTTTTTGAGCTCTTATGTGATATAAAACAACGTAACATCTAATGTGGTGTATTAAGACACTGTGTACACAACTGATTAACTTTATACACCTTTTTTTTGTTGGTCTGGTCCCAAGTTACTTTGCTACGTATTCTACTGAACAATGTTTTATGTCGTAACTATAATTTGTGTCATGTTTTGCAGAATACACCGATGATGAAGCCCACATCCCGAAACACTCGTCTGTGATCGTCCGTCGTACTCCGCTTGGTGGAGTAAAACCTGCTGGCAGGACGTTCATTGTGTAAGTATACCTAAAATACAAAGTTATTACTAGAATCACGGATCAGTACCGTTGCTAATAATTACAAATCAAGTATAGGTTTACACTACATTTCCTGTCGTAGAGATCAGAGGTCTTTGTATAAACAAGTAGGCTGCATTCACACCAGGAAACACCTGGGTTGTACAGCCCTGGATCACTTTGGAGAACAAATTACAAAATTTGATTCTTTATCAACTTTGCACTTCAGCTTTTTTCGGCACCCCTTGTGGTCCCCACTGCTGTAGCCAAAGTGCTCTAACCCCACTGAAATGAATGGGAAGACTGGCGTTTACGCTGCACTACCTGATCCGGTGTGAATGCAGCTTAACCCTGGATGAAGTTTTAAGTTTGCTCTTGAGTTTTGTCAACAACTGATGTTTTTTTTTTTTTTTTCTCTCTCTTTCTATTTCCGCAGAGATCGTTCTGACACAGCTGTGGTGGGATCTTCTAGACCCGTATGTAAAACAAACCCAAAATCAACACACTCTCCTCCTCCTCTCACCTCTCTCCCTCTCCCCCTCTTTCTGGCTTTAGTCACCTTTCTTGAGAACATTCTGTCAGCAATGATTGAGTTGTGTGTATCCTCTGTTCACTGTGTGTTGGCTACATTTGTGTTGAAATCTCAACCTCTATGTGTTATTTGATGTCTTTTTGGGAGGGTTTCCTGGAGTCACCACAGCTAACAATAGTTTGTTGTTTCTCTAAAAACACTGGGTTTCTGTTTTGAAATAAGCAGATTAAAGTTTAAAATTGCTGAATGAGATGAGGTTAAGATGAGAAACAACAGACTAGCCACCTTTTGTTTTTTAATGCTCTGAACTTGTTGAACTGTTGCCACTTTATAATGGATTGAGAAATCACGTAAACTGTTAATGATTGTATTTCATAATGAAATGGTATTGTTGCCTGCCTCAGGCCAGGAAAATGTATTTTAAAGGGGTTTGTAAAAGAAAAAAGATGGTATTTTTGTAATGCTAATCTATTGTCATTTTATTTTCTGTGAAAATATTCGATTTCTATGTGGTTTAAGAACCCAATGAAGTAAAGTGTGGCTGAGATTGATTGTAATTAACTTTGATTACAATTACAAGACTAAAGTTGTGTGAGTGGGAGACTCGCCAGTGTTTTTTATTTTGAAAGCTCACCCTGCTAATCTTTAATATACTTAAACTTGTTGTTCAGTAATATTTGCCAATGTCAATTTTTTTTTTGTCCTGTACAATTTCAACATGAAGATGTTCTATTCTGCATTGAGTATGGTCTGCACATAACCTTTAAACCCCAAAGGCTCACAGATTTCATCCTGATGAGTTAAAAGCTTTGAATTAATTCAGTCTGTCTTACAAAGAAGCAGGTACTAGTTCAAAGTGTATTTCTTTTTTGCAACTGTGGTTCGGGGCATCGGTAAGAAGCTAGTTTTGATACGTGCGATGCTGTCCCTCGGCCACTGACTTATATTGCTGTGACATGATCACAAAGTACTTTGACAGATTATCAGTAAAGTAAATATCTTGTCAATCTCTGGAGGCCTTCCATGGCCGCTGCAGTGAGAAGTATGCTGGTGTAGTGTGTCCTGTAAGCTGTAAGCTGCAGAACCTGTCAATAAAGTTGTTCAGTGGTTCAGTGTCAGAACCACTTGCACCAGATCCCTGTGTGTTCCCTCCACAGCATTCTGCAATACCCAGTCTTTCCTCCGAGCCCCGCATATCACGATGGACAACCCACCCGGCCCACTTGTTTATTTGCCTGAAGAAAATGTCCCCAAGAAATAGGCAGAGCAGCCATTTTGTTTGTCGTTGTAGAGTATGACCTTTTCTGTCCGTGCGTGAGACTTAATTCTCATGGTTCGTTGGCTCCTGACCTGCATTAGAAACATCTCTCCGCTTGCTTTCGCCCTTCACTCTAGAGGTGTAGGGGCATGTTTCTTAGGGAACACGTTGAAGGAACACTTGACAACTCGTGGTAGTTTCTTCATCAGGCACTTTATTTAAAGAAAACATTTCTACATTTGCGTCTTATCAGCTCTAAACATTTGACACTTTACAGTGTTTGCATTTCTTATTGAAGCAGCTTGGCACAACTCCCTGCAAGCTCATTAGTTTACAGAAAGCAGGCGTAAACTGGATTTGATGAAAGCTTGTAACATCTATGACGACCTCTTTTGACAAGTTGGTGCAAAAAAAAAAAAAAAAAAACTTAAACCACTGTGGCCTGGTGAAGGGAAACTGCATGCTAAAATTAAACGTCAAGTATTTCTTTGAGAAAATCACCCTCTCCCGACCGTAGCGGAAGCTTTAGGGTCTCTGCAGACAGATATGCTAGTAGCGTACTTCTTGAATTTGCTGACGGTGCCCAAATAGGGAGGAGGGTTTAAAGTGTTTAAGCAGATGCTTTTGGACATTACCATAGCTATAACTGAAGGACTCAGAATATATACGGTCTAGACTTGTAAACAAGTGTACAAGTTTACCTTACTTGTTAAATGTGAATTGAGCTTATTTATTTGGGCAGTTTAGCTGTGTTGAAGTTCTCCACGGTTTCCATACAGTGACAATCATGAATGCGTTTCATCATTTCTATTTTTCAGGATAAGTTCGCAACAGTAAATCTTTTTGAAACTTGCAACTAAATGCGCAAAAGTTGCATTTTCTATCTGAGCTGTAATAGTTTTGTATCACCTGGCCAGTGAATATACATTATTTTAGCTTTTCTTTCAAAAGTCATCTTTACCTGATAACATTCCTGTGATTGGGAAAGCTATATTTTACTCCCTAAATAATTTAGATCTCTTCAATATAAACGGCTCTGAATAGATACAACCTTCGGTGAGGCTTTCACAACATCACGTTTTTTGTTATGACTCGAAGCTGTCTGAAGAGGGATGAGCATTGCGCACAAGCCTAATAAAGCATGTCTTGATTTACATGCTCACATACCTGCAATATTTCATGCACTCGGTCCTCAACGAAGACTTTAATCTTGACTTAGATGGAGACTCTAAGGGACTGGACACAGATGTGGTGGGGGACTATCTGGGCTCTTATCTTCCACTGTATGTCCATTAGATATTATGTTAATACCTTTTTAATATCTGTACTCTGATTCTCCTACAGACTGACTCTTCTCCTTCTATGTCACTCGCCCAACTCGCCAAGGTACTGTTTCTGTACATGCTGGCTGTACTTCCAGAAAATATTGCTCGTGTTGAATAGATGTTTCCTTTCATCTTGTGGAGTTGACGCCGTCCTTTTATCTTCTTTTTTTTTTTTCTCCCTCTCTCCATTATGTGTTTTTAGACTCCTAACCTGGTTGACGCTAATGCATCAGAGGAGGACAAGATTAAAGCCATGATATCTCAGTCCAATCATGAATATGACCCGATACAGTTAGTACACACACACTGTGTTCTTTTACTTGATTTAAAGTCAGACTTTTGTTCCGTGTTTAGACTCATGAAGCAGTGTACTAAACAACTTCTTTCTCTAGCCGTATATCGTTCTAAGAAATGTATTGAACTTGTCTCTATAGTTACTCCAAGAAAGCAGTTGGACCTCCTCCTGCTCACTATACCTGCTTTCGTTGTGGAAAGGCTGGTCACTACATTCGGCAATGCCCCTTACTGATGGTAATTATCATGTAATTTAATCGTCAGTCTGTGGTGGTTAGTTTTTACTACGTTGTAGTGTTTTTGGATGTTTTATTTTATTTTTAACTTTCTAGATCCAGGATAAGAGTGTGGAGGGTCCCAAGCCAGTGAGGATTAGTAAGGGCATTCCTCAGAGCTTCATGGTGAAGGCAGAGCCAGGCACCAAAGGAGCCATGTTAACCAGCACTGGAGAATATGCTATACCTGCTATAGATGCGTACGTTTCATCCAAGGACACACACAACTACTAAATGTTAAATATTCTCTTATGGCACATTAAGTTTTGTCTTCGTCATAACCCATCTTTATGTCCACAATCACAAGTTAACTGCTGTTGCTTTTTTCGAAACAAAAAAAAACCAAACAAATCTCTGTTAATACAGGGAGGCATATGCACAAGGAAAGAAGGAGCGGCCTCCGTTTGTTCCACATGACCAGTCATCATCTGAGGACGAGACGGACCCGATCCCCGATGAACTCTTGTGTCCGATTTGCAATGACCTGATGACGGATGCCGTAGTTATACCCTGCTGTGGAAACAGTTACTGCGATGAGTGTGAGTTCTTACTCGCAAATATTAATTTGCACAGGACTTAAAATAAAAAGTAATACAAACCAATAAAAGTAGGGAGTCAAAATGAGGCTTTGCCAAGCAAACATTATCTCAAATATAATTCTGAATGTTTTGGTCCTGATTTTTAAAGTGTTTATTTTGCGTAGACGTTTAGGGAAAAATCCATTGGGAAAATGGAAGAAATGCCCATTTAATCCACAGTGGCCCCTCTAGAGTGCTGTGGCCCCAGGGCAAGCTTAATTTGAGTAGTCGTTAAAACTCATTTGTGTGTTCCACAGTGTAATGGAATGATTTCACACTCAATCTCTGGGGAAGTTGAAATTCACTCTTAGAAAAAGTAGAAAATGATGTCCTCAAATACATGGTGACGAAGCAGGTTGAGGGGAAGTTATTTTCATAAAGAATGTACATTATCATGAGTCTAAAGACGTGAGTTGTTTGTTTGTCAAATTTAGTTTTTGTCTAATTAAGGACTGTTTGTTTTCAGGTATTCGGACGAACTTGTTGGACTCAGAGGAGCACACCTGCTTCACATGCAGACAGTCTGATGTTTCACCTGATAATCTCATCGCCAACAAGTTTCTCCGACAGGTAACCTCTTTCAAATGCATGCATTTTGATGTGTTGCATGTTTTGGTACTGAAACTCAAAGCAAAATTAGAAAAAAAAAGCAGTATCTTTTTTTATTTTTTTTAAACAAGTTTCTCTTCATGCAGGCTGTGAACAACTTTAAAAATGAGACCGGCTACACCAAACATGTTCGCAAGCAGGTACAAAACTCAGCTCCGCCACCACCGCGCCCTCAGCTGGTCAGGCCACTGCACTCAAGACAGCAGGACCCACTGCTGGCCCATATCCCTCACCCTCCTCCTACAAGTGCACCCGCCACTGCCCCTCAAGTACAGGTCCCGGCCCCTGATCCTGCTCCTGCACCCGCTCCCGTAACCGTTCCTGCTCCTGCACCGGCTCCTGCTGCTACTTCTGCTCCTACACCTCCTCATGCTGCTGCTGTTGAAGAACAAGATGATTCACCAGCCCCTGCGCCTGCTGTTGACCACCATTCTCCTATGCACTCTGCCAGCCACGGGGAACCACCGCCACCGGGGTAAGCTTAGTCTTAAGATGCAGTCTAAAGAAGTGACGTTTGAAATGAAAAGCCATTTTTACTTATACGTGTCTGTTTTATGTTTTAGTGAGACCAATCCAGAGCCTACTGTGACACTGGACTCTTCGGGACCCTCAGTAAGTGGATCACAGATTGAACATCTGAATCAAGGCGTTTTCACATTAGCTAGTTTGATTCATACCGTGCCAGAGTGCAACTACCTCCCTCTCCACGTCGGCTTTCAAATTAGCGATGTGGTTCCGTACCTCTGTACATTTGCGTTGTGTTCGTGACATTTGTTAATGTTGTTGCTATTGTTTATATTTTGGAGACGAGAACGAACCTCCCGCCTACCTTCCTGCTTTAGCACCTACGGCCGTGCACTTCATATGATGAGATTGGCTCATCTTTTGCGTTATTGCAGATTGACGCTGTAGAAAAAAATGCCTTTTTCGAAACTACTCGCTGACTTTCTACTCATTAAATAGCAGTCCACTTCCGTGTTTTGATCCGAACCGTAGCGCAGTACACACGAACCAAAGTGTACCACTCGATATGCATCTTACTGACTTTGATCAGCGTTTAGTACACGTTTTGCACTAATACGGAATTTCAGGGCCGGTAATATTAATGTTAATCTTAAAAATTAAAAAGAGAATTTTGGGGGGGGATTGACATGTTTGTTTTTCTCTTCCATATCTTCTTGTTGACAAGCATGTATTGATATATTGATGATCCAGTTTTGGATCAGAATTAGGAGCCAATGCATGGAGGCTGTTTCACCAAAAGGCAAACATCATTTCCCCTAGGCTGTTGCATTTGTTGAAGAGGTGTAATTGGTTTGTGCCAAGTTGAACTGAGAACCTACTGGCTTTTGACCAGCCTCAGCACGTTCATATGCATCCATGAACACAATAAACTATAATTTCTCTTGGAGGTAACTACATTATTCTCTCTGTGATTTCTTTCTCAGAACTACCATTTATCTATTATTGGCCACCCACCACCTATAAGGCCACCTCATCCTCCAGGTAAGAGGTTCAATTTAGATAATTTAAGGAGACTAAGTGAGCTTGATGGAACGGCATTCTGCAACTTAAAAACTCTTTGTTCTATTAGGTCACCAGACACGACCACACCAATCTCACAGAGGAGGTGGTGGCGGAGGAGGAGGAGGAGGCGGCGGTGGTGGTGGTGGTGGCGGCGGAGGAGGCGTTGGAGGAGGAGGAGGAGGCGGAGGCAGACCCTGGGAGAGGTAAGACCTGTCCGTGGGACAATCTGATCAATTAAAAGTTTGTGTCGTAATATGTCAGTCTCACAATGGTTCATGTCCCTCCCTTTGTACCAGGTTTTTCAGAGGAAGAGGAGACCACCCCTCCGCTCACCTCCAGACACCTCCACCTCCTGCACTCGTCCCTCCGGTGTACCCAGCTCCATCCATGTACCCACCCCCACCCCAGTCCTATCCCCCTCCGTACGCCTCTGGCCCAGGCCTTCTCCCTCCCGTCATCGGTTACCAACACCCGCCTGTTTATGCTCCCGGACCACCAGGGCTCAACCCACCCTGGGTTGCCCCTGGTACCCAGCCCCCTCTTATCCCTATGCCCCCCCTCGGTCAGCCCCTCCTCTCTAAGGAAGATTTCTACAGACAGCGGCATCTCCGACAGGACACGTGAGTAGTTTCCTTTTTCTTTTGGTTCTTAAAACAGCTACTAATTTCTAATCTAAAATAAACGCATAAATATCATGAACATCACTCAGGATTGTGAATTCAGTGATTTAAGACTATTGAGGTTTCACACTGGAGTAGTTTTTAGTAGTCTAAGTGTATTTGTCTTTGTATCCACAGAGTTACATCCAAACTGGATGAATTTACTAAAGACTTCCACAAAGAGCTTATGAAGTACAGAAATGCACCAAAGAGACGAAGACCATCATATTCAAGGTAACTTCATTAAGACTGCATATCAAAATGGATTTTAGTTTTTACATTAATTACATGTACATAATCCAATTTCTTTCTGGTCTTCTGAACCATTACCTTTTCTAGATCCCGGTCATACAGTCGCTCTCCTTTCAGCCGCTCTCCTTACTCTCGCTCGAGATCCAGGTCTAGATCAAGATCCAGGTCTTACTCTTATTCTCCCAGTCGATCCCGGTCACGCTCCCATGGCCGGTCTTATCCCCGCTCACCTTATTCTAGACGCAATGGGCGCAGTTATGGACGTTCACGGTCAAGGTCCCGTTCCCGTTCCCGGTCTTATGGGTATCGTCGTTCTGGCTCACCACGGTCTCCTCCCCCCTACCGGCCAGGAGGCTGGGAGGGACCAGGAGCAGGAGCAGGACCAGGACCAGGACAAGGACCAGGAGCAGGAACAGAAGGAGCAGGACCTTATAGGTCACGGTCTCGCTCCCCTGTCCCTGGTGGCTTCCGGCCCCGCAGCCCTAGTCAACGAAAGCCGCCTCCTCGGGAGCTCCCACCGTATGAACTGAAGGGTCCAAGTCCGGGAGGCAATGAGCGATGGGAAAGAGAAAGGTATCGGCAGTGGGAGAAGGAGTATGCAGACTGGTACAACCAGTTCTACAAAGACTACGACAACCAACATCCCTCACTGCATCACAGAGGTCGTGGAAGCAGAGACAGGGAGAGGGACAGAATGTCCCCATTATCTAGAAATTACTCCCCCCAGGGGAGAGGAAGAAGAGGAAGAGAAGATAGAGGTGCTCCTCCTAACCATCCGCCGTCCTCTTCTTCATCAGGGACTAAGTCCAGCGCTAAAGTCCTGAAGACAAAGAGAGTAAAAAAGAGGAGGACTGGGGACGATTCAGAATCACATCAGTCAGTAGACAGAGGTGATGCGACTCCTGTCAGAGATGAACCGATGGACGAAATCCCTTCACTCGCTAAGACGCCTCCCTCTTCCTCAAAGGCTTCAGTTGGAGCTGGAAGCTCTAAAGCTTCATCTTCTAAAAGCCCTGCGGCACCCGTTAAACCCTCAACCAAGTCAACATCGAAGACGCCGTCTGATAGGTCTAAGAAAGACAAGAGCCAAAAGATAAAAGCTAAAGTTAAGACGGAGAGCGTGAAGGTAAAGAGTGACAAAGTGAAGAAAAAGCCTGGAGATGGTGTGGTGACCAAGAAAGACTCCTCATCCTCCTCCTCTGGCACAAAACCGTTAAAGACCATTAAAACCAAACCAGAAGACGCTCCCAACTCTATCCCTAAAAAGGAAAAGGGTAAAAGCTCTTCAGTGAGGCCAGCCCTGCTTAAGACCCCTCCACTGTCCTGCCAGACCCTCCCTCTACATCATCCCTCTCTTCATGACGGCCCTCGACAAGGCCACGACATCCGGGGGAGAAGAGATCTTCCACAGAGCGGTGGTCTCCTTCCCACCCCCCATCAACACGGACTCACACTCCTCCACAGACCTCCCTCCCCTGACAGTCGGAGGAGGATGGGAGAAGAGGGCCGCTCTTTACTTGGACCCCCTCCTGGAAAGCTGAGGAGAATAGATGGGCTCGGTGTTGGAGGTGATGTCATCTCCCACTCTCACATGTCTCATCAGCCCCCCCTCCACAGACTCCCACCCCCCTCAGACAGGCCGGGTCTTCTTCCCATACCAGGGAGCCGTGATATGGGCCGAGGAGACGCAGATCGAGGATCCATCAGACCTCTAATGGACCTCCAGGTGGGTTTGTTGCTCGTGTAGTCCTCATAAACACTGGGGTATAATGAGTTGTGGTTTTACAGAGGGTACTTACAGATGTGTTTTTCAACCCAATTAATTGCGTTGGTAATTCTGTGTTTCTAAAATCAGACTAAGTTGTTTTCTTGTATTTACAAATGACTGCAGCTAATGATTATTCTCATTCGAGCTGAAACAATTAGTCGATTAATCAACAGACCAGTTGGATGCCAAAAAAGATGCTGCTTTTTTGCTGATTGTCTTTGGTGTAAATGGAATATGTTTGTTTTGGGCTTTTGCTTAGACTAAACAAGCTGTTTGAATGTCAATTCTGTCTTCAATTGGAGATGAGCATTTTTCACTGTCTGAATTAATAGACCGGTTGATTTTAAGAAAATAATTAGTTGCGGCCCGAATTCTTGTTTGTGTATTTCTTTTTCCGATTTAATTTAATAATGGTGGATAAAATGCAAAACAATTAAAATGGCACCCTACAATTTTACCCAAATGGCTTCTTTTTTTTGTGCATAACCCCAAACATTTTAGTTGCTGTCGATTTTAATCATAACAATGTTATTTTAGAATTTATTATTTCATGAAAGTGCGGAGTCTTTCTGATTCAACCCTTTGTAACACTCTATATGTGCTTTTGTCCATATTCAGGTGAAGCCACTGACCCAGAGGAGGATTAAGTTGAACAGAGACCTGGGGAGGAAGGGCAGCACCGAGAACGCAGCCACAGACAGGGTACCGTCTGGTTCTGAGAAGACGACATCCACCTCAGACCGATCAACGGCTGCTAACCTCTCAGAAGGAGACCGGCCCAGCAGTACAGCAGACGGTGCCGTTAGAAAGGAGCGGTCGACATCTGCGGAGAGGGGAGTCGGCAGAGAGAGACCAGGAAGTGCTGGAGAGAGACTGCAGGGTTCAGACAGAGAGCAGAGCAGAAGCTCAGGACTGGACAGAGAGCGGGACAGAGCTTCGGGATCGGACAGAGCTTCGGGATCGGACAGAGCTTCGGGATCGGACAGAGCTTCGGGATCGGACAGAGCGTCGGGATCGGACAGAGCTTCGGGATCGGACAGAGCTTCGGGATCGGACAGAGGCACGGCGTCGTCTGACAGAGGCACGGCGTCGTCTGACAGAGGCACGGCGTCGTCTGACAGAGGCACGGCGTCGTCTGACAGAGGCACGGCGTCGTCTGACAGGGGCACGGCGTCGTCTGACCGAGGCACGGCGTCGTCTGACCGAGGCACGGCGTCGTCTGACCGAGGCACGGCGTCGTCTGACCGAGGCACGGCGTCGTCTGACAGAGACAGGGACAGGGTCTCCAGCTCACAGAAAATAGCAGTTACAGTGGAGAGAGACCTCGAAGGAGAACGGTCGGTGAGGACAGAGCGAAAGTCCTCCAGTGCAGGAGGGAGGTCTGTCTCTCTGGATAAAATGACCATCGCAGAGAAGACATCCGTCTCTAAGAGCTCGACCGACCCTCCGGAGAAGCCAAGCATATCGTCTAAGGAGAGAGGCGAAGGGTCAGAGCGATCTGCTAAATCTGACAGGTGTGGTACATTTGTTTTGCCTGCTGTTTGTCAAACCCCCATCCATAATTGATATTGTGGTTGTGTAAACACAGTTCTTAATACGTGTAATTATATGTTATTCTTATTTCCCAGGAGTGTGTCCAAGGACAGAACAGAGAGGAGTGTCCCCTCAGGAGAGAAACCAGCTGCTTCTCACAGAGAAGGTAATTTGAATGTCATTGTGTGCACGTGTGTGTGTGTGAAGAGATGATAACTTAGATTCTGTCTCGTGCCATCTAATTAGACATTGATTAAACCAGGTTTCTTTCCTCCCCCTTCCTTCTCTTCCAGCAGTGAAAGATGGTGAGGAGCCCGTTGTGAAGAGCAAACCCAGGATCAGCCGAAAGGCCCTGACCAGCCACACTGTGAGCTCCACTAGGTGAGTCCGTTGGACCTCTTTTACTTACCAAACTTCCTTCAGGACAATAATAGAATCAAAGTAGATATAAAGCAGCTTTGAGTCTTAAGTTTATTTCCTGTCAGCTGTTGATTAGCTACTTCCATGTAGACGACGTTTCATCCATCATGGCTGAAATAACCACTACTGCTGCTTTGTACGTGTTGTGGAAGTCCCAGATATCCTGGGAAACTAAACTCCGTCCTGTCTGGGTTCATAACATCATCCGGAGGCGCTGGTTGAATTTCTTCGTACCGTATTCACTGCATCTAGCAAGCCACACGTCGGCTGGTTAACTCCAGCTGTGTGAACCCCAAAACATTTTTTGCCGTGATTTAATTGCAGCAAACAGATAAAAAGGATGCCGAAATAACTACGTAATGATGCCGATTTGTAAGAAGTCTGAATTCATGCTTTGTTAGGTCTGTCCGCAAGAAGATGTCTACTCGCGTCCATTCGTGTCTTTGCAATGACTTTGTATTTAAGCGTGTCGTTCGCTTCTCGTTTGGTGAGCATGCCTCAACATGTTAAAATATTTCTTTTAAATGTTTAAAACGCAGGCTTCTTTTGATAAATGGAAAAAATAGAGCTGAAGCAATTAAGTCAGTTAATTGACAGAAAATTAATCAGCAACGATAAAATGACAAGCTCTTTTTTTGTTGAATATCTTTGGACAAAAGCAATTTGAGTGCAAACAAGTAACAACGTCTCGTGGGATATTAGTCATTTTTCATTTGACATTTTATAGACCATTAATCAAATTAATATTCTGCCAATTATTTTATAATGAAAATAACATTACTTGGAGCCCTAGAAAGTGTTTTTGTATACATCGTGTTCCTCGATTACCCAAAAGGGGAACTCAACCAATTTTACATACATTACCTCAAGTGTTGTCACTTGAGCCTCCGTTTGTTGGGGATCAAGTTTGATGATGGAAAAAATCTGGGCTGAGCATGACGTGAGCTTACAGACCCCTGTAGCCTGCTGCTCTTCTCTACTGGAGGCCAGCGGCTCGATGCTACATTAGCCTGCTGCTAGCACAAAACACCCAAATCTAGGACGAACTGTCAGCGGCGCGGTTGCTTTGTCAATAAAGTAGGTGGAAGGTTTTCAAAAGGAAGAAAGACGTGTGGAATAACAAAAGGTGATCTTTCTGGTTCTGCAGCCTCAACGAGACTTGCGACCCGCCGTCGGCTCTTAAAGGGACAGACACAGCATTGGCTTAGAGTACTGTAGTACCTTATCACATGGATAATTTCCTGTCCATCCCGAGTCTGAACGAGTTGTAGGCGTGAAATGCTTAATCGTTGCATTCCTCTTTTAAACATGTCTGTTTTTCCTTCCGCACTAGGTCATCTCAAGAAACAAAGAGAGACTCAGACAAAGATCAGAAGAGCGTGTCCTCCAAACCGGCAGAGCAGCTCCCATCTAGCCCCGTGACCAGCCGGGGCCGCAGCCCGAGCGTCAGCCCAGAACCCACACCGGCCAGTGAGGAGCCGCTCATTCAGCCTCCTCCTCGCTCCAAGTGGGAAAGAGAGGATGATGAAGAAGGCCAGGAAAACGGACTTAGTGCACCCAAAGAGCCCTCACCGGTGCCACCAAGGGTCCGAGGCAGAGAAGGGCAGACTGAAGCTCCAAAGCCTGTTAGGGGTGAAGGCCGGGATGCTCCAAGGGAGGAGAGGCGGGGAGCAGTGAGAGAAGAGAGGAAAGGGAGAGCACCGAGGGAAGAGGGCAAAGGTGGCAGGGCAGCGCAGACCAATTCCGACAAACCGACCAAAATAAAACTTGTTAGGGAGGAGGGGAGAGGAGGAAGAGACGAAGGGAGAGCTGCAGCAAGAGAGGAGGGGAGAGGTGGAGGAAGAGATGAGGGACGAGGAGGAACAGGGAAGGAAGAGAGAGCCGCCGAAGGCAGAGGTGGAGGAGGGCGAGAGGAGAGCCGCGGCCTAGAGCCCAGGAGGCAGCGATTGTGTTCCGACCTTGGCCGCGAGACGGATGAGGCGGCCTTTGTGCCCGACTACAGCGAAGGCGAAGGCTCGGAGACGGAGCGAGGAAGGAGTGGCAGCGGCAGTCTGTCTGGTAGCCAACCCTCCAGCCCCGACCAGAGCAACCACAGCGGCTCGGCGGCCGCCACCGCGGCGGACAAGAAGAAGAAGAAACACAAGAAACACAAAAAACACAAGAAGCACAAGAAGCACAGCGCCCAGGAGAAGGAGAAGGAGAAGGAGAAGGAAGGGGAACAAAAGGAGCACAAGCATAAACACAAGAAGAAGAAACACAAAAAGAGCAAAGACAAAGATGTGGAGGAAGAGGAGGAGGAGAAGACGACGGAGAAGGCGGAGGAAGGGGCTCCACACTAACGGCAGGCTAGCGTTTGTTAATAAGGAGATAATGATGTATTCGAGAAATATGGGCTATCACTGGCATGCTGCTCCATGTGCCACTCTGAGGGAACGGACGAAACAAGTCTTTGACTGTCCCCGACGCCAGACGGCTGTTTGGCTGTTATTTACTTAATGTCACTGCAAGTCTCCAAACGTACTCGTGGTACTTTGTTGTGCCTGGACTGCAGCACTACGACCGCTGCTGAGGCTTCTTTAATGTTCAATGTGAGCCTTTTCTTTGTGACTTTGGGTCGGAGAAAACTCTGAATTGATGCTGCGCGGCACCGTTGTGATCAACCTGGAGCCGGACAGAAAGGACTTAACGATGATAACGGATCCACAGCAGTGAATCTAAATGATAGGAATAACAAACACTGTACTCAGGGATGTGATTGCTTCTTTGTAGAGGAGGAATTGCTGTTTCTCTGTCTCTGATTCATTTGTAAATAGAGATGAGCTGTTGCTTCACATAATAATAATTTTCCCTCGGTTTGTTTTGCTCACATCCCTGTGTGCTGTTCAAGGCTTAAATGCAGAATAACCTTCATAGCTATGAGGGTCTTTGTAAGCTTTTTTTTTTTTTTTTTTTAAGGACTGTACTTGTGGTTTTGCATGTTTTTGTACATTAAGTACAAATATTTATACTTTCCATTACTGCAAACCTTTTTCCAACGTTGATGATAATCTCATTTTTTGGCAGCCATTGGTTTCAATCATGCCAGTAGTTGTTTTTTTTGTGGGGTGGGGGGATTATAAATTGATTTAAAGGCAAAAAAATATTCTTGGATAAATTCCCAAGTTGATTTTCAAACCAAACTTAATATGAATGACATCCAGTAGTTCTCTTTGGAAACGGTTAGTGTTGTTGATCAGTGTGCTGAAACCGACACGATCGCCAGTATAGTCCTTTTAAGTTAAAACAAATCTTTATGTATCCATGCTACACTGGATTGTATAAATCTAGGATGTGTTGATTAATAATGTCTAATCAGTCGGCATGTTTTTGTTCCAAAGGTGCAGTAGGTGTCCATCACGTTGTCGGAGTGACTGAATGTGTGTGTGTGTGTCGGTGTGAAAGTGAAATGTGACCGAAGTGGGACAAATTGGAGGACTAGTGTTCTTACAAATGAGTTGTTCGTTTTTTTTTTTTTTAATTAAAATGTTTTGACCTCATGAAAATGTCCCGCGTCGTATTTTCTCAATGATTGAACTCTGGAGTTGTGTAATGACCACACGGACGAAGGTTAATGGCTCCGTGTTAAAAGCGACAAAGCACGGGCTGTTAAGGGCAACGTTTAAAGAGACGCTGCACATTTGAGCGTGTGACTGCTGTGACGAAACAGGAAGCCGCTGGTGTGAATGACATTTCTTATCAAATGTATTTAAAAAAAAAAAAAAAAAAAAAAGGGAATTTAATATTTCAAATGTATGCATCGCGTGGATTTAGCCTCGGACCTGGACGTGTTTCAGGTGTTAGAACTTCCCTACCTTCTGTCCGTATAGACATGGATAGAAGGTACAAGTGATAAACAGGAGAAGGCGTATGAAGGTGTCTCGAGTTAACCGCGTGCTTAAACCTTTATGTTGCACAGCATGATGGTGGTAAAGCAAGTGTTAAAATAAACATAACACCTACAGAAGGAGTAAGACCTTCTTTGCAACAATCAAACACAATATAGTGGGATTATTCTCACTGAAATATAAAATTTTGTATAAAACAGTTTAATTATGCATTAAGGAGTAAGGCTGTTAAAAAAAATAAATAAATAAATAAAAAAAAAAAAAATGTTTGCAGTAACTATGGTTACGATAGTTTTACCAGTGAAGATGCTCACGTGCAGGTACGTTGGCGACAGCGATGACGTCCTTGACGTCGGTGTAAGTTAAAGAGTGCAGTCATGGATGTTACCTGACAGGTTGACTGTCGCCTTCAACACGTGTGAAGTTTATCTGAAGACAGTCGGCTTCTCTTTGTGCTGATGCTCCTCGTTTACGTCGCACACTTTATGTAAAAAAAAAAAGACGAGAATACTCGCGCTACTATTTGAGACGTGAATTTAGTCAGTTGGGCTGTCGACTGTGTGTAGATCATAAAAAAAGTTGTATTTCCCGTGTGCTCCCACCATCTAAGTGTGTAAACACAGGTGTACTGCTCTAATTTAAATGTACTATCTATATATTTGGGCAAACATTTAGAAGGATGTTTACTTTGAAAGGAAAAAAATACCATAACTGATGACATTGAAGTAATGTCAACTTTAAATTACCACGATCACAAAAAATATATATATTTCAGTTCAGCTTACACAAAAGGATGCTGAAGCTGATACAAAAAAAAAATGAAATACATCTACACATTTAAAATAGTTTGCTAACACTTTCTATGAAGACCACGTCTACAGCCTGTTACGGGGGCGTTCACAGTGAATTATAATGCATAATGCTTTCTGATGCACTATTATATTATAGATGAGACTTATAATGTCCAAATGTCTTATGGATGCTTCTGACTAGTTATAAATTAGAGATTGACTGATGAAGCTTATAATATATTATGATTACGTATACTCCCCTATCCTCCACACAACCAACTGTACTTAAGGATTCATAGTTTTCAGTAATAGTCCATGCTGTATCATACCTTATCTTTAATGTAGTCATGAAGCATTATTAATGCATAATAATTCACTTTGAATGGCCTCATAATGTGTTATAGATGTGGTCTTCATGGAAAGTGTTACCAATAGCAGCAACATCGACATGAAGGCTCAACCACATTTTTATAATTGATATTTGTTAGAAGAAGCCCAAAGTACAAGAGGGAGAACACATACCGCCCACGTTGGTGGTAAAAGAACAATGATGTACTGCAGCACACGAAGTATCAGATATATTTGGAAGTAACTGGATTATTCAGAGAGGATGAAGTATGTCCTCGAAAGCAGATCCTCAAACTCACTGCTGAGCTTCAGGGCCTTTGGCAGCTCATTCCTTTGCAGACATGAATAATTAAAGCAAAACGTCCCACGAGGAATCGAGTGCAGTGAGACAGACTGACCACTGTGTGGCGCTGTAAGTCCTGCAACTTGTGCAATGGGAGGGGAAACAGATTAACAATAAAAGATCTTCTCTCATATGCCTCAGCTCCAAAATACAAGCCTGCATGTCACCACCTCTCGCTCTCACTCCCAGAGCACACAGCAATAAGCTTCATTGTGTGTGTGTGTGTGTGTGTGTGTGTGTGTGTCTGTGTGCATGTTGCAAGTGTATGTGCCGAGTCAGAGAGATGGCGTGACTGGTGGATCACAGGAAACGGGCCAAAGGCAGGAAATGGGTTCACAGACAGGTTGAGGAGACATTGAGGAATAAGAGAGCAGCAGATGTATATTTCCCTAAACAGCAGCACATTAAAGCACATTCTCAGCTCAGTCCATGCAATGTGTGTGTGTGTGTGTGTGTGCGTGTGCGTGTGCGTGTTTGCTTGTGTGTGTGTTTGTATGCATATATATATATACATATATGTCCATAAGGTCAGCCTTAATGGACTCAGAGATCAGTGAGACCATTAGAGAAGATTAATATAATGTTTGTTTTAACCCTTGCCCAGATTATCATCACAACACTTTATTCCGCTCATCCCCCATCCTGCCAGGTTCACCGTCTCACACGTGTGTGTGCATGTGTGCACCTGTTATCTGCCTGTGAATATCTGTGTGTGTATGTGTGTGTATGTGTGTGTGTATGTGTGTGTGTGTGTATGTCTGCTTGTGTTTTGCCTTACAAGCATGACATCATTTCCTGTCATCAAGGCCAAAGGTTGCTAGGCAACTTCACTTCTGCCGATTGTCAGAAAAGATGCTCCTCCGCTGACTGGCTCTCACACACAGAACCTAACTCTCTCGCATCCTGTCATCAATGTAACGTCTGCGGTAGACGCCGGCTGTGTGTGCATGATCGCCCATGCGTTTGTATGGACCACTGTGCATTTATGCTTTGCAAACATGGCACAGAAAAAGCGGAGACGGAGAGTGGGATGTGGAAATTGTATAGTGTGATAGATATCCATGATTCCTCGAACTGATAAAAAAAAAAATAAGGAATGCACGGTGAAATCCCTCCAGTTGTTTGTCTAAAACATAGCAGGATATCTGAGCATCTAATTATGCTGGTGAAGAAGATACTTGGCCGTGAACTTATTTTATTGCATGAAAGTCTCACACTGTGATTACGAATGCAGCACGGTTTTAGATTACACACTGCAGATTACAGTGTAAATGTTTCACACAAGATATTTTCTCGTAAGAATGACAATATACTACATACAGACGTATAATTACTGTTGTCTCCTCTGTTCCCCTGCTCTGAAAACTGAAACTTGAGAAGCTGACATGGACATCGCTGACTATACCGCGACTATACCGTGTGTGTGTGTGTGCGTGTGTGTGTGTATGCTTTATTAACCTCTTCTTGTACTACTACATGACACTAGGTCAAGTACAGTAGTAGGCAGGCTCAGTGTCACACTGCTCATGTGTTTCTGCATGTGTGTGTGTGTGTGTGTGTGTGTGTGTGTACAGTATAGTACGTGAGCTTCGTAGCATGATGTGCCCTCAGGTGGTTGTCATGGCAGTTTCAATAATTGATCAGGATTATTGATCTGTGATCGAATTTATGTCAACGTGTGTGCACGTAGTTGTGACAATGCCATGGAATAACACACTTCCCCGTATGTAATGTTATGTGATGGTCACCATGGTAACACACCCAAGGGGCGCCTACCACACGCTGATAATAATGTTTGGCCTAGATACCCATCCTCAACCGATAACAGAGGGAATGCATTTCTGCCCGTGTGTGTGAATGTGTGTGTGTGTGTGTGTGTGTGTGTGTGTGAGTGTGTGTGTGTGTGTGTGTGTGAGTGAGTGCATTTGAGTGACTAATGTAAACCATCATTTGGACACACCTCAGTGACGGAGCAGTGAAAAATGCATGAAATGATTCTGCGGAGCAGAAAGAGTCTTGCATGAGCTACACGAGACACTTAAGTGTAAGACGGATGAGACGAGCTGGAAGAGAGAACGAACACAGTCAGGGAGACCCGGTAACAACCGATTACTACACACACACACACACGCACACACACACACACGCACACACACACACACACACACACGCACACACACAGAGATGCTTCCAACAGCGCTCATCAGTCCTCTTCTCGGGGAGGGTAAGATGTTAGCCGTAGAGGTCTGTGTGTGTTTATGTGCTTGAATGTGTCCTAGATTCTTTGACTGTGTTGTTGAGACACACTAAATGTTTGATGTATGCCGCTGCTGCAACAGTTATGAGAGCTGCGAGCAGTCTTGTCGGCTGTGGGCGTTGATTGGGTATTGCACGGTGTTTCCCTGCTCTGAGTGAAAATCTCTTCTTATTTTCGAGTCACACTGGTGGTGAATCCGCCGGTCTGTAGGTGCAACACTTTGGGTCAGAGCAGAGTATCTCCACAGTTTAGTGCGGACATTCGGCAATCAGGTTGACTTAGGTGATCCCCTGACTTAATATCTGGAGATCGGATTATTGTCCATTGCATGAAATGGAAAGTTGACTTTGGCTTTCTGGCAACACAGTGTAAAGCAGACAGTAAAGAGCAGCTGAAATACATTTTCCACAGCAGAAGCTGCAGTTTATTGTGTCACAGCAGAGGGCACACATTACCTCTTTCACCATTTTTCCTAGCGAGAGGAACCTTGAGTCTCCTGCCACATGGCAACAGCTGGAATGATGTGTGAAGGGAGTGGGCGGGGTCGTGATCGACCTGGATTGCTGGCATTGAAGCTCCTTTGAAGGAGAGAGAGACGTTGCATTGGTCTTAAAAGTGTGTTTCTCTTCTATAATTGTTTGCGGACATTTAAAGTAATTGACCTGCTCAAATTCCTGCCCCTTCACAATAACAGGCTCGAAGACTACGCTGCCTACTCCCACCCATCACATCCGAAAACCTCTTCAATTTAGGTGACAACGGGGCAATTTCCTCCAGCACAACACATTTCAAATGGTTTGCCGCGCTCGCAGGGCCTAAAAATAGCAACGTCGTTTGTCTATTTTTAATGCCTCCAAATTTGTTTTCCAGTGTTCAATGAGCGTCACAGCCCCGCAAAGCTGCTACCGTGGGACCTCCGATGAGTGTAAACATAGAACAGAACACCACCAGAAAACTATTTGGAGGCCATATGTAGGTATTAAAAACTTAGCTGGAGAGCATTTAAGACTAGTGCTCCCTGGAAGCTGTTTGCTTAGACTGCACTGTAGTTCTAATATTAGATCCCAAAGTGGGATCCGGGGACTGCCAGCGGACCTCGAGGGAATCGGATGGAGCCCCAAGACAAATGAGGAGCAGTTGAGTTTCACTCTATTTTAGGACGTTAAAGATGCCTAGTCTGCCTTTTTCCCCCTCTGCCCTGTTGGTGTCACCTCAGTCTCATCTAAAATGTAACAGCCCTTTCTTTGATTGGGTTTCATAAAAGAACACGTTATCAAATGGATGAAAAGTAAGTGAAACTAAATTATGGACAATGCCGAAAGTGCATTTACTACAATCTCGAGGTAGTTGTTGTTTACTTGAGTCTTTCCATTTTTATGCCACTACTCCATTACAATTCAGAGGGACATTTAACTTTTTACTATTTAACATCTGGTTACGAGCTACGTTTCAGGTTACAATTTTGACCCAAAACATACGACCAGCTCATAAAATATGAAATATCATACGGTGTGATAGATTAAACCACCTAACAATAAGTCCACCTTAACCACTATACGTCGTTAAGATACTGATAACATGTGAATGCCCCAGTGATAAAAACACAGCTTATCATGTATATAATACCTCATTATCAAAAGGGCTATTCAAATGAAAATAATAAAATATTTTGCACTTTTACAGCCTTACGTGACATTTTGAATGCAGGACTCTACGTTTGTAATTCATTTGTATACCGATACTTTTACTCAAGGATCTGGATACTTATTCCCCCACTATTATATAAATGATAACACAGAGTACAGTGTTGGCCGTCATTCATTGTTCTCTGAAACCCGCTGTAGCGGAAGATGCTTTCAAGGCACCGCTGTGTTGGAGCTCTGCCACACCTTTGGGTTTAGTGAATCCACATCCCTGCTGAGCGCGGAGCACCGGCGCGGCTGGTGAGATAACCGCCTCGCGGAGGCAGACAGACGGAGGGATGGATGTTGGGTTGGGGTGCACTTTGAGGCGGAGGAGAGGGGACCGGTCACATGCTCTCACTCGCTCCGTCAGTGTCAAGTTCTCCGGGTTTAAGAATAGAGCTCTCCAGCCCAATCTTTCAAAATAAAACGCTTCTCGGAGTAGGTGTTCACTTTTATTTATTTATATTTATCATTTCATTCACTCACCATTGATGTCGGTCAGATCCGCACCGGATGCGAGCTATGAGTACTAAAGGTCGACATGAAATGAGAGATATTACTTGGTTAAATGGTTGGTTACTGATGGTAAACATTGGCTGTTTCTCTTAATATACACGAGCGTTGAACTCAAGTACTGTGTTCACTTTATTTAACACAGTGAGTAGTCTGGTAGCAGCTAACCATTTGGGAACAAAGTGCTGTGCTCCTAACGGGGTTGTTTGTTCCCTAGTTACTGTGTTCTCTAGTTTATACTACCACAGAGACCGCTGAAAGAAAAGCCTGAAGAATAGATAGATTTATGGTCCGCTATTCAACAAGGTGTAATCCGTCTCCTCTTGGATTTGAAAGCTAATTAACCGAGCCAATTAATGAATGACAGCCAAGGACTCACCTGTAACAACTCGACATTTGCATCAAGCTCAACCCACAAGTTCCCACAAGGAAAGCGGAATTATTTTTTTTTTGTTTACCAAATATTTGCATAAACTCTCGACATTTCTCATGACTGTGAGGCTTCCGGGACTAGACGGTCTTATTTTGAAGGTATCTCCGGTCTGCCTCTCTCTGGCGGGCTTGACGCGGCTCTCCCTCTCTCTCCCCGGTGCGCCTGAACTCCGGTACCTGAACCACCGCAGAGCGCGTCCAGCGGCTGAGGGGACGCAGACGCACGGGGTGCCACCTGGTTGAATTCAACTTTACTTTTCCCGGTTATTCAAACTTCTGCGCCACATTCCTCTCTCTAATTTTCCCCCCTCTTTTTTTTTCATCCTCCCGAGTCCCGACTAACGGGCTGAGTTTGGATATCGGCGGGGGGGAGGAGGCAGAGGACCAGCGGGCTGCTCTCCGATGGAGCACCAGGGCTCCAGCTCAGGGCGCACGGCGGACCCGGAGTGAATGACGCCGGTGGATGGACGCTGCACCCCGGTAAGGACGGCAGGCAAAGTTTTTTAGTTTTTTTGTGCTATAATATACTTTTGTCTTTGCTCTCCTGTCCCGGGCACTGCGCTTGGTGAATGCCCGTGGCACAATGGAAAATGTCCAGATCCTATGATGTCGATGTTTGTCAATGGCGGTGTGTCTTCCTCATAAAGGAAGCAATTAAAATAATATTGTCATAGCCAGGTAAAGTGATGTGCAGTATAAGTTAGTGGTCTTAACGTACTTTATTGAATGCCTATATATATATATATATTTATATTTATATATGACATCATATAGGAGACCATGAGACCAATTCTGAGATGTTTGGTTTTATATCATTCTACCGTTTATTCTAGGATTAATTAGACTAATGCTGGGAAATGCTGTAGCCTCATAGACATCGTCGGTATATGGAACTGGTTGGCCCTCAGGAGGATTTTTGTATATCACTGTATACCACTAAGAGTGAAAAGAAAATGTTTGAATTTGTGGATATTTGTTGTTTGCCCTGGTTTTATTGAGCACGATGCTGTTGCAAATTCTTGGTAAAAAGATTAGGCAATTTATGCATTTGTGATGAGTGCACACTGCACAGAATTGGAAGGAATACAAAACTTAATGTGTGTTCAGAGGTCTTACAGAGGTGTGAATATATTTGGTTCTGGTAACTGGTTCAGAGCATGATTTAATTTCCACATGGCCCGGCTGTTAGCAAGGGAGGCTCATAATGAGTTTTTAAAGTCTTTTGAAAGGGCTCATCAGCAGGTTTTTAACTGTGCAGAAGAATGGCTTTCTTTTTTTTTTCAATGGTTGATTGATGTCCGCCCATCAGCTACGATTGAATCACAACAAAAAGCCTTAAACTGTGCGGCCTTGGACTCCTCACACATTCTAGGCAACGTGCCCGTAATAAAAATACACAGGAAAGAAGGATAGTGGCAGATTCAATCTCATTATTTTCATCAAACGCACACACACAGAAACACTCCTATCTACGCTATGAACTTGAATGCCAGCTCTCCTCTTGTCCTGTCACACGGTAGGCAGAGTATAATGCCTGCACAGGCTCGTCGTTGGCCCAGACTTCCACTGTCCTGATTATTCTTTATGTTCGTTTTCCAAATAATGCAGCTCTTGCTCCAACTTGATAACAAATTGGTAGCTTTGGAATAAATTTGCCAGAATCTCAGGGGATCAATAAGCAATGGGATGAGCAGTGGGGAGCGTTTGCTGTGCACTCGAGACAATGTGGACTGTGTCACATGCTCCAGCTCCCATCTTTTCTGCCAAACTCCACTGCATACTGCACAATAAAACAGAAAATGTGATGAAATTTAAAACAGGAAATGAAAAGCAAAGGATTGAATCCGCTCTTGTGATCACGCTCCTAATTTAAACTGAGATTATCATTCAATTTGAAATTTCCTTCATGATATTCCAATGCTTCAAGACATTCCTGCCAGTGCTTATACATTTTAACCACAAGCTGCTGTGGCTTGACAAAGTCACTGCATGTCGTGAGATTTTATGTTAAATTATAGCTCAAGGAAAAAAATTATAACTCCGGGAGCTTTAAGCAATCATCATAAGTGGGAATTGATTGTAAATGAATACAATACTGCACACTTTACTCTCTCCACAGTGTCATGAACAAGCTGTCTAAGCTACTTTCTCTCTGGATGTCCAGATTGTTTAAAGCCAGTCTGGATTAAAAGCATCAGCAGTAATGGCCTGTTGTCATCACTGCATTGTACAGCTGTAGGATTAAAATGAAGTGTGTTAAGTGCTTCCGGTTGCCTGCAATGACTCCGTGTTTGCACCTTTGCTCTCGTCCCTTCACTTCATTCTGTTTAGGTTTTTGTAGATTAATGTTTCCTGCACAGGACTGCTCGCTGGCTGCGATTCTTCCCCTGAAGGTCGCTTATTGTTTCAGAGAAAGGAGAAGGATCTTTTGTTTCTATGCTGCTTCGCTTAAGAGGGTGAAGGGTCTCGCGGACAGGCTTGACAATCAATGCAGTTCCACCCACGGGGCAGCACAGCAGAATCACACACACACACACACACACGCATGCATCCATATGTTGCCGCGTCCTGAACAGTTTGCCGTTGCCCCTGCGCCCTCTTTCAGGTTCAGGCTGTTCACAGCACGGCGATGACGGGCGACCAGGACTCAGACCTGCATGAGCAGCACAGAGGACCAACGCAGGAGGAAGGGGATGAGGAGGAGGAGGGGGAGAAGGTGCATGTGTCAGTTGAGAGAGAGGAGAGGGAACAAGGGGAGGAAGAGGAGGAGGAAGAGGAAAAGGAGGAGCTGCCGTATCCCACTCTAGCACCAGTGGTTCTTTTGGCTCTGACCCAAACCAGCCCACCCCGCTCCTGGTGCCTTCGAGCTGTTTGCCACCCATATCCTTCACCGCTGGGAGTGCACCTGAAGCACTGCGAATGTGTGTGTGTGTGTGTGTGTGTGTGTGTGCGTGTGCGTGTGTGCGTGTGCATGTGTAAATGGAATTCTGTTTAGATAAAGCGAATGAATGTGAGAGAGACATTGTCTGTTTGTGTTTCAGCTCTGTACTCTCTCAAAGCCGTTGTACCTACAAGGCACCTAGCGCCG
>JACSYO010001013.1:1785000-1857500 GCA_016806645.1 Ophiodon elongatus | reverse complement strand
GCACATGACAGACTTCGAACTTAATTAGGTTACGTTTAATCAAGTCTGTGTGTGTGGATACCAGAGTGAAAGCAAAGAGCATGAGGAAACTAGTGAGCAGGTTGCTCATTCATAAACACTAGTTTACATTTGAGGATTTTCATCCAAACCACATATTATTTAAATCAATATTGGCTTTATAACTTGCTTTTATTTATGGTTAAGAAATCATAGCAATGCACAACAGGTCAGTTGTGTCAAGCCTCTTGCTGGTTTTTGGACCAATCCAACTCCCCTCCCGTCCGCCCTGTTTGGGCTTTTGTGATCTACATACTTCCTCGTTCATGATTACTTGGATAACATACGAAATAGTCTCAATCTAAATCATTCACAGATGATAGTCGATGGGTTCCCAGATTGCATTTCGGCCAAAGCATTCCACATCTTTTGCTCTCCACATGGAGGGTTTGTCTACATGCAACAAAAGCCTGCTCAAATGTGATTGGTCAATACTACTCAGCCTGTAAACGGAAACCAGAATGTGGAAGAGATGAATGACTAGCTAACATTTGTAATGGCATTACAGTGGTGTACCGGTCTTAATCAATTGTGTACGTAATTGTCTTTAAAAAAAGAATCGATTGTACAGTATGTATTTTGATTGTGTCTGCGTAAGACATAGAAAAAAAGTAACTTTATAACATCTATATAAAATCTAAATAATAAAGAAAAAGTAGCAATATTTATAGTCCATCAAGTTTGTGAATGAAACCTTCATCTTTTCGAATCTCTTGGTTTTTCCCTTTATTCATTTTTTTAGACCCTTTAACTATTGGCTTAGAATATTTTATTTCTAAAAAACAGCAATCATATATTTGCCACTAAGATATTTGATCATAAATCCAAGTATTTGACAAATTAAACCTTCAATGTAATGATGGTGCTAGATGAAAAGTCAGAGGATCACCATAGTCTTTACGATACATCCACTGGGTACAATGAATATGTGTACCAAATCTCATTGCAATCCATTCAGTAGTAGTTTAAATATTTCAGTCTGGACCAAAGTGGTGAGCCAGTCAAATGACATGACCATCCATAGAGCCGTGTGGCTAGCATGGCTAAAGAAAATATACTATATTAAGAAGTCATTAATACGCACTTGCAGGTTTCTCAGTTTGTAATAAGCCAGTAGGTCTGCAATTATAAGTGTTATTAAGTCATCAGTAAATGGACTTTACATCATGGTAATGTGACTAAGCTGTTGAAGATTAGTTTTGGTTCTCATTCTTTGCAGAGCTAGGGAGGGTGAGTGTATAAATGGTCCACTGGAGAATCTTTCTAATGTATTCAAGAGTAAGGTAAAAAGACAGACTGTCATACTGGAGGAGGATATATAACAGCCAAAGGGATTTTTACAACCTGGCAGCCCAGAAGTTGTTCTCCTTAATGGGTTATAACTGATATATAAAGCTATAAAAGTCTGGGTGCCTTGTTAGACAGTGGTACCACATTGGAAAATCTAAAAGCTTTTCAAGCCAGAAAATGTGGCCACATATTCTGTGTGTATCCAGATGGCCTGTGTGTCCCTATGGATGATCCTTTTAAGTTAATGAACATTGCATATGAAAATGTTCCCACATGCTGCCCCTAGCATGTGTATCCGAGCCAAGGGTGGAGGATGATGCCAGAAAGATCAGGGTGATGTGATCTGATTTGATTTATAATGTCTGCCTGACCTTTATTACCTGTGTTGGCACTCGAGAAGAGAGAGTTGGAGTGGGGGAGAGCATGAGAGACAAGGAGGAGGTGGTGGTGGTTCTTGGAGGGGGAGGAAGAACAAGAAGATGAGGCAATTAGTGAGATAGAACAAAGCATGGAGGCCATGTAACATTTTCAGTTGTTTACACTTAAGAACTTGTATCGTCGGAGTGTTAACCTCTTTCATCCCGCTGTTCAACTGTGCTTTTTTTTTCCTTCACCTCGTCTCTAATTTCCCTGGACCCCCCCCCCCCCCTGTTTCTTTCTCCAACACCTCTCCCTTACTGTATCTACATCTCTATTTCTCACCCCGTCAGTCTCTCTGCCTCTACATCCCTTTGACGATGTTAATTATTAAGTGTAGTTGTAGTTTATCTGCTGGCTGAGACTCAGGTTTCTGCCAGAGAGACTAAAGCTCTGCCCAAGGGCAATCTTTTGTGGAGATGTGGAGAAAACGGATGGGAAGGACGTTTCGTAGAGAGATAGGAGCGTATGTGCACGGGAGAGAGCACAAAAGATATGCAAGAAATGATACGGAATGAAGATGGGAAATTATATCGCAATATATGAAGCAAGAGGGTTACACAGAGAGCAGGAGGAGCGCAGCAAAGAGAAAAATAATTGGGCCAAAGAGAGGGGAAAAGGGCTGTGGAAGAAAATGAGAAATGATAGAGGGAAAGGTTGAGGCTGATCGTAGATAAAGGAAAAGCAATGAATAGAGCGAAGCAGAGGGACAGAGGAGAGGACGTTCCCACTGTGTTTCATCACTGATATTGAATGATGGGCTAACACTGGAAATACTCCCATCTCATCCATCACTCACACCGTGACCCTGCTCCGTCACTCGTTTGACTATGCGTGCATGTATTTGTGTGTATCTCATGGACACTCATGGTTATGTTGTAAGTCGCTGTAACTTATACAGATGGAGCAGGATTAGATGGAGTTGCGCTGAAGGACGTCATTTTCTATTGTGTGTGCGTGTGAGTGTTTATGTGTGCGTATTAATTGCGTTGTGTTCCAGTCCAGACAGGATGCAAGCTGATTGTGAAACTCAGGAGTCAGTTCCCACGGTGAGATGGGGGTTCCCATGGCAACCACAGCACAGGGAGGACACTGGATTACCCTCTCTCTCTCTCTCTCCCTCCCTCCCTCTCTCTATCTCTCTCTCTCTCCCTCTTTCTCTCGCTCTCTCGCTTTCTTGCTCTCTCTCGCTCTCTCGCTCTCTCTCGCTCTCTCTTTATTCTCTCTGTCTCAAGGGTGATAAAGGATTGTACTCTCATTAATTTTTCTGCCCTCTTGAGAGCAAAGTGTCCGGGCAGGGGACTCTGTGTGTGAGCGCGTGTGCGTGCGCACATGTGTGTCTATGTGTATGCGTCCATGTGCATGCTCCAGGCTTTGTTATGTACGCGTCCTTGGCTCTTGACTACGTGCGTTCCTGTCATCCATTCAGCAGTTTTCACATTTGCGTTGGAACATGAGTGAATGTGTGCATCTGTGTTTGTGTGAAGCAAACACAATCTTTCCTTTAACTTTCTACTTCAGACTCTTTCCCCCTTTAAACCTCTCCGCTTTCCACTTCTGAGCCGTGCTCCTTCTTCCAGTTTGACAGCTAGCAAGCAACACTGATGAAAAAAAACCCCACCATAAGCAACTTTACACTTAAACTGACTTTAAATGTCTCGCCGACTGTTTCATGGTAGCTGTCTTTCTTTTGTAGTTGAGAGTATTAAACATGTCAAAATATCCTGTCAGACGTTGTGCTTATAAATTAAAGTGGATATCTTTAAGCTCATTATAGCTAGGTTCCACCCTTATATCAGTTGTTTTTTAGGTTGGTACATTCAGTTCTATAGTTTGCAAATTTGATTTCACAAGCTGTGAGGCGTAAAATTCAGAGTTGTTTGTGCTTGCTCACAGATCTTTTGTAATTTCAGTCTGGTAATGTTTTGTACACTGAAACATAGACATGGCTGGACGTTTAATGTCTACCAGTCAGTTATCTCAGGGTTTCCCCTGGGTTTCTGCAGACATTACCATTGGCTGGATAGAGATGACAAATCAAAGGAAAAACCTGAATAAATGAGCAGAGAAACATAATGAATGCAGATGATTCCACGCAGGGCACGAGGGTCACTGGATGGTTTGATGAGAATGAAAATTATCTGAATCATATTGTATGGTCTTCACAGTCACCAGATCTCAATGTCATATATTAGAGTGACATGTTAGACAGTGCTCTCCAATATCCTTTGGAAGAATGGTGTTTATTCCCGACACTTATAGAATCTATGACAAAGAGCGCTGAAGCTGCCCTTGCAATCAAATCTTCAAGGGACAGTTCAGCCCAAAATCCCCCCAAAAATGTTGTTGCTTTTTAGCAACCTAAATTGTTTTGGTGTGAGTTGCCTAGTTTTGGAGATATCAGCTCTCTCTCAAATGTAATGGGACTATATCAAACTTACCACAATCTGAGTGCCATATAGTCCCCTTATATTTGAGAAAAGACAAACACCTCTTTGGCCTATATCTCTAAAATGAATCTAGATTGATAAAAAGCCCTACAGGTAAGAGGAAAAATATGTTTTTTTTTTTATTTTGGGGTCAACGTTCCATCAACACTCAGTTAATTCCATAGATTCCAGAAAAACATGGAGACAGCCACTATCACTTTTTGGTTTCTGATGTACGGCTTGGATTTCGGTTTCCTGCTTACCAACATCTTGACAGATGCGAGAGCCAGATAATTCTAAGGGAGGACACCTGCATGGAGCTGAAGTGGGACGTACAAGCAGCAATCTACTCGGCTTGTTGTTGTTAGCTGAGCCTCCTGTCAATCAACCTAAGTGGCTAAATTTACATGCACCGCTTCATGAAATGTGCTAATATTGAATATTGCAATTGTAATCAATGTTCAATCTCTGTCGTGGTGTTGACCCTTAACCTTCCGTCACATGGTTTGAGCGTGTGAGCATTTTGGCCATCCTGCTGAACTGTGTGACTCTAGGGATGTTCCAGCCCTGTGACCACACACCCTTCCTGCTGCAGGTAAAGTGCACACACACACGCACGCACACACACACACAAAATCTGAAATTACAAACTAATTATGTTCAGCTTTGAGACTTTATTATCAAGGGTCTGAAAAGTTTTTGCTTTAATTTTTTCCCCACTTAATCAGTTTACACTAATCCTCTGGGTGTGTGTTTGTGTGTGTGTGTGTGTGTGTGTGTGTGTGTGTGTGTGTGTCTGTGTCTGTGTGTGCGTGTGTGTGCGTGTACGTGCAGGCTCTGGATGATGGGATCTTTGTTTTTTTTGCCGGGGAAATGGTAATGAAGATGGTGGCTCTTGGGGTCATAGGTCACAACGGTTACCTTGGCGACACATGGAACAGATTGGACTTTTTCATTGTTTTAGTGGGGTGAGTGTTTAGCAGACACACACACCCACATACACATGTACACAAGCGCATCTGACATTAAATATGAGCCAAAATTGTGTGTGTATGTGTGTGTTTTGTGTAAAGCTTAGACACTTGTTTAATGCCAGTTAAATGTCAAGCGTGTGTGTGCGCGTGCTTAGACGAACCGGCGGAAATTTGTGTGTGTGCGTGACAGTGCCGCAGAATGACAATGGCATCATTCGGTCCTCAGAGACAGAGACCTCAGTGATTGGTAGTTAAAAGGCTATGTATCCCAGAAACTGTGCACTGCGTTCTGCTGGATTCCCTGTAGACGTTCAGGGTTTGCCAAGGTCAAGCTGATCAGGATGCCAGTGACACAGCAGTGGCTTTCCCTCTCTGCAGAATGCTGGAGTATTCGCTGGATGGACACAACGTCAGCCTATCAGCCATCAGGACCGTCCGGGTTCTCCGCCCGCTGCGAGCCATCAACAGAGTTCCCAGTGAGTTTTTATCCTTTTTCCTCCACTCGCAGACTATTACGACCGTTCTTCATTGTCTTCTCCTGCTCTGGCTCTGTATTCAATTACACTGGCTTTTAAATAAAACAGTTACTGTGAGGGTAAAGTGCTGACTATGAACTTCTAAGAGTGTTCACTTCTAGATTGGGTGAACAACAGTATAGGACTCAGCTAACTTTAGGACAATGCAGCAGGTCAAAGACCGTAAAGAGAAGAAGAGAAGAGAGAAGCCAATTAAGGACATTTTTATGGCCAAACCGCATAACATTAGTGACAGGGCAATTTACTGACCTGACTGCAATCCAACTCATTGTGTGTTTGACTTGCCTTGGACCAGATTGGGTCCCCCCCTACACACACACACACACACACACACACACACACACACACACACACACTCCCCGCAAAACAACCATGAAGTGAAGATGACTGCAGTGTAGGCCTGGCAGAGCATCAGCAGGAAAGATACCAAGTGACTCCCGAGGTCCAATCAACTTTCTCTCCTTTATTACGAAGCATGTATAATGTATAAAGTGGGATGCAATTCCTACATTGTTCATCTGACATGGAAACACCCTCAGCTGAAAGTCAGCAATTGCATTCATAGCCAAGACAATGAAAGATGTGTCCCCGTCCTTGTACTCTCTGGCTGACCTGTAGATTCCACTCCATTTCATTGCTATTAGCTGCTCCTGATGTTTCCCTTTTGATGAATGCAAGTTTAAAACAAATCAGGACAAAGTGAACAAAGTCATGGGAATCATTGGGATTCTTGCGTTGTCCTTAACGGGTCGTTGCACAAACTGGCCGGCCAACTTAACTTTTTTTTTCCTACTACACTCTGTGACCTAAGCACAATTCAGACTGAGTGTGTTTGAAGTAGCTAAGCTTAAAAGCAGTAAAGGGGAAGAATTTGTATCCGTGCTCTTCAGCAAATTGGAGTGGAGGCCAATTATCACTATTTAAACACTAATTATTTGCCATTCAATTAATTGCACTGCTCCAGTTTTGAGCCAGCTACATTAAGATATTTCTCCTGTCTGGCCAACTCTTCCTGTGACAGCCATTTTGCTAAAAAGGTTAGGTTTACGTGCCAATATTTGCTAATATGTGCACAGTTGCCTATGATGTTTATTCTGTATGTGTGTGTGTTGGCAGGTATGCGTATCCTGGTGACCCTCCTTCTAGACACTCTTCCCATGCTGGGCAACGTGCTGGCACTGTGCTTCTTCGTCTTCTTCATCTTCGGCATCGTTGGCGTGCAGCTGTGGGCGGGGCTACTGAGGAACCGCTGTTTCATGGGAGAGGATGTCAAGATGTGAGTTACCATAGAAACCGGCAGATGTCACAACAAGGGGGGGTGAATTGGCCTCATTATTCTGAAACCTGTGTCAAAAGTTTGCTCACAACCGATTAGCTTCTTTCACTCAGCTATTATTTCTAAGAGGGGATCAATACCACCGATAGTCGGATCTTGTTTGTTCTCTAATAAGCTCCGTCTGGGAGGAAGTAAATGTGCTTCCTGCTGGAACCTGCTGAATTAGAGATCACAAATCAAGGGAGTTAAGGGATTAAGAGGGCTAAGAGAATTTTGTGTGTCGCTACTCGGGGCCTCTCAGTGGCTGTTCCAACACGAACCCTCAGAGTTTCACTGTCACTCCAGTTCCCTCCTACGTGATCCTTCATGTCATCCTCGATCAATGTCTGACTGGCGCCGTTACGCCGTCGCTCTCGGCCTCGCTCCTGCTCACATGTTCACAAACACGATGGGATAATATCACATAACATCAGACAGCATCATGTTCAGTACCTGACCTCACGTCTGCTCCACCATCCCGATTAGATAACAATCCTTGACAGCGGTGAATTCAGAGGTGGGGCTGTGTCTAAAACAGCCTTTATACTGTAGCAGTCAGATAAAATTAACCAATTGTTTGATAATGAAGGTGCAGTTACTACTCTAACTGAATAAGTACTAATAATGATAATAACAATAATAACAATAATAATAATAATAGTAATTAACTTTATTGAAATAGTATTTTTCAAAACAATATTTTTTTAAAATTTGCATAGCAAAGGAAAAACTACATTAAAACAAATATGTTCCACCAGACAATAAATAAAAACATGAAATATCCCAAAATAAGATTAAAAACAGTAAAATAATCACATAAAATAAAAATGTTTTTGCCAGCATTAATTAAGGCCTAATATATATATTTTTGGAATTAGTATTTTATTGAATTTGTATATTAACATTGTCACATTTTGTTCAACAAATGAAATTAATCTATGTATGTATGTATAAAAACACAAAAAACAACACACAAATCAAATGTTTATTCTTACATTAGTTTACAAGAAACAAATAAATTCTCAGGCACTCAAAGAGCATGCATGTGTGCTGAGTATGTCAGTATTAAGTACATGGTGTGTGATTTACTTAAAAAATCTGTCCACATTAACAATGTATTCAAAGTAGTCTCCCCTCTTTGCCACACATTTTTCACTCCTGTCCTTCAAGCTGAAAGAAATTTGTTTGTATGTTGCCAATTTTGCCTACTCGGTGAACCATGTGTGGATTAAGAGCTCATCTGGGTTCCTCCAGTATAATATGCTTTCCCACAATTATAATAAGAATAAAGTCTGTGGCTCCGCAGTGAGATGTCATTTGTGGATCACTAAGAAGATATAGCCTCGGGCAGAGCTCTAAGTGGGTCCGGCTAATATTTATGATACGTTCATGAACCTTTAGCCAACAGTTCTGAATTGTGGGACATTTCCATAGAAGAAGAGGCCCTTCAAGGTTGCAGCAATTCCACCAGTCAGCGTTATCCCTGAGCTTAAGCTTAAACAGTCAATAAAAGCAATTTAGAATCTTAAATTAAACTAATCTAGATTGATACCTCTTGATACCCTCGTAACGTTTCCACACACACTCACTGGCCACTTTATTAGGAACACTTGTTTAATCTAATACAACAGCTCTGCCATGAATTCTACTTTTACCGAGCGTATAATTATTCTGCTTTTGTTGACACCAACAGAAAGGTAATTATTCTACTTTATGTTTATGTAAATCATCTCTTTTTGTCACACAATTGTGCACAGCACAGCACACAGTGAAACGTAGCCTCTGTATTTAACCCATCCTAGTTTTAGTCCAGGGAGCAGTTTACGGGTCCAGTGCCTTGCTCAAGGACCTTTGGCACCTCTCCAGCTACCGGTCCACACTCAGTGCTTGATTGTGCAAGGACTTGAACGGGCGGCCCTTCCAGTTCCCAAGCCAAGTCCCCACGGACTGACCTACTGCTGCCAGTAGTATTGAGCTCATAGTGGGTGGAGGTGTTGTACTAGAGTGCATTACATTAAATGGTGAATATATTATTTTATATATATATATATATATATATATATATACATGTATATGTATATATGTATATATGTATATGAATATATATATATATATATGTATATATACATATATATATCTATATATATATATATATATAGATATATATATGTGCCAAATAAGGAAATACCGCTCACCGGAGGTGTTGTACTAGAGTGCATTATATTAAAAGGTGATTCTATTATTTATATATATATATACGTATATATATATATATATATATACGTATATATAGTATATACATATATATATGTATATGTATATATTTACGTATATATATGTATATTTGTCCATATATATATATATATATATACATATATACGTATATATGTATATGAATGTATATATATATATATATATATATATATATATATATATGTGCCAAATAAGGAAATACCGCTCAATAAAGTGCTGTCAAGTTCAACACCACTGAAAAACTGTAACCTCAATAATAGACATGCAGTTAAATCAATACCTTTCAGACAGTGTCAATCACAACTGAACATTGCTATCTTTGTAAAGATAGATTTTATGGAAGCTCTCATGTATTGGATCACATACGATTGTACAAGCTCACCTATTGAAGTGGGTCGACGAGTGAACATGATTCCACTCTTTCTCTTCAACATCAATTTTCAAATCTGCTGTCAGAGCATAAGATACAGTAACCGTCTGCTGCAAATCCATTGCATAATAAATAGACGCCTCTTGTGCCAGACCCATTACCTTTATAGTCTGAGAGAGAAGAGCCGACTGTTGATGTGGGATCCCCGTAACGTAGACTAGCAGGTGTTGGACTAAAAAGATGGGGTTTAAAAAGTGATTGTGATTTAAGAGTGAATGAGCAGTCTACTCAGTTATCTGCCAGTAATTCTCTGTTGTCACATTGGCGAGCCGTAGACTCAGTTTATTATGACTATAACACAGCATTATGACCGAAACAGAAGCACTGCATTATTCTAATGTTATCACTGAGGCAGGGGTCTGTGATTGTACTCTAACATACTACAGCTGTACGAGGAAAGACAATATCACATTGTTGTTGGCGCTTTCTTTTATCTCATGTGGTCACATTAGCCTGCCGCAGAAGTAGCCAATACATCTTTACTCGGAGCTAATCGTTCTCTCGATTTTATTTTCAGTTCGCAATTTGGATTTTTTTCCGCTTCATAAAGAAGAAAATGACCTTTCTTAACAATAAGTGAGGCAGCGCTGCTTCTCTGTGACCCTTCTCTATACACAGATGATTGATTGCTTATCTCTCGACTGCACCCTCCCTCTCTCTTTTCTTTTTTCCCTTCATCTGTATTTCTCTCTCTTTTTCCTCATTTCCTCTCTGAAGCACTCTTGTGTATTTTGTACAAACAAAAGGTCGATAAAGTTATCTATCTTTCTAAAATAAATTTGTAAACTTTACCTGAATTTGTCCTGAAACGTATTGTGTGTATTTTGCTTTGGCAGTTTAAAACATAAGACCAGTGATATTCAATGTGTTTCTTATTGGACAAAAAACAACAACGAAATTATTTGAATAACAAATATTATTTGTGCAGCCAGTCTGATACAGCTTATTCCTCCGTGCTATAGAGCTCCATTGTTGTCCAAAATGAGTCAATTTCATATACATGGCCCTGTCGTTGTAAGTACCCACTAGTTCACCGAATGTCTATTAATCTGTATCTTAAAATAGTCTGCAATAGACGCAATGTTTGCCTCTGCCTGAGTAATGACTGCCAAAAAAAACCCCGACAGTGTCCAGCTCTTAATGCAAAAATACAACTATATCTACATTTCTGTGACCCGTTTTTAAAGATTTAAACCTTCTTAAGGACCAAATGGGGCTGAGTGCCCCAGACAGGACAAATAAGTTGAAACGTTCTGAGAAACATACTCAAGCATTGTTGTTTTTTTGTCTTTTTGGAGGATTTATTGACAATAAGGATAGATTTCTTTTTGCGTACATGTGTAATAAATAAAATTATATATTTTTTTTCCTGTCTTCCCCAGGAGATATAACATCTCCTTCCTGAGTGGCTACTATCAGCCAGATGGCACCGACGACCATCCCTTCATCTGCTCAATGGAAAGAGAGAACGGGATGCTTCGATGCACGGATGTGCCTCGCCGCCATGTGAGCGGGACTTCCTGCTTCCTGGGTGCTGAGGAGGCCCGTCCAGAGATGGGACTCCAAGTAGATGAACCGGTGTCGTGTGTAAACTGGTACCAGTATTACAATGAGTGTCGTGCCGGGGAAGTAAACCCACACAAAGGAGCTATTAACTTTGATAACATTGGATATGCATGGATTGCCATTTTTCAGGTAAATGTTTGAATTATTTACCTAAAGATATCCATCTTTAATCAATTTATGACGATGCACGCTACACACGACATTCTGTGTGTGTGCTTTCATACAGGTAATTACTCTTGAAGGTTGGGTGGACATCATGTACTACGTCATGGATGCACATTCTTTCTACAATTTTATCTACTTCATCTTCCTAATTATTGTAAGCACTCACACACACACACACATACACACACACACACACACACACACACACACACACACACACACACACACACACACACACACACACACACGTACACATAAACACACACACATACACATAAACACACACACACACACACACGCACACACACACACATACACATAAACACACACACACACACACGCACACTCACACACACACACACACACACACACACACACACACACACACACACACACACAAAAACACACACACACACACACACACACACACGTACACATAAACACACACACACATACACATAAACACACACACACACACACACACACACACACACACACACACACACACACACACACACACACACACACACACACACACACACACACACACACACACACACACACACACACACACACATAAGAACAGCTAAACCACATACTGTGTGTTACGACAGAGTGTAATGTGTACCTTGCCGTGACCAGGTGGGCTCCTTCTTCATGATCAACCTGTGCCTGGTCGTCATAGCAACCCAGTTTTCTGAAACAAAGCAGAGGGAACACGCGTTAATGAAATCAGAGCAGCACGCCCGGCAGCTCCACCAATCAGCTTCCACGCTGGCCAGCGACAGTCAACCGGGAAGCTGCTACGAGGAGATGATCCGCTACGTGGCGCACCTGGGCCGCAAGGCGTGGCGACGGCTGTCCCGCTGCTACACTCAGACACGCACACACTACCACTGCACGTGCGCGTGCACGTGCGGAAAAAACAGAGGCGGAGGAACTGCCAGAGGCGGCGGAGCAGGAGAAATGAACGGACTTGCCCACCGGCACTCAGGACACGTTCCCAACGACCTGTCGCACCTTCATCAGCTTTATCATCACCATCACCAGCATCATCATCATCACCATCACCAGCATCAACAGCCTGAGCCTGTTGTCAGAAATGGAGGGAATGGTTTTAACTATCCGTTCATATCGCCCCTCATAAGTCACCAGGATGCAAAGGCCCTGAAGCAAAAGGGGCTGGTTGCCAAGGAGGCCGTCAACAGACTGCCACAGCTGGAGGTGGAGCACGGTGAGGACGAAGGGGTGTGTGTGATTGTGAGTGTGTGAGTGCGAGTGTGAGTGCTGTCAAGGTCATTGCTCTCCAACCTGGGCCTTACAGGGGTGGATGCTTACATGTGGAGGCCCCCCTGTATTCTTGCAACATTAGCAGTGATTCTTTTGACAAAAAGAGTCGAGCTTTAATGTTCCTCTGTTTGTGTTTGTCGGAGCGATCTGGGTAACTTTTCTTTATTCTTTAAAAAATTTCTTAAAAGAAAAAGAATCCTTGAGGCTCAGTTCTCCCAAATTACAACAGAGCGTATTTCTCCCACTCGCATTAAGACATACAGATCACAGACTTCTGCCATCTCTGACGCAGTGGAGGTGAATTTAATTTAGCTTTTTGGTCCTCAAAGCATTATGACGAAGAAGAAGAGCTTCCACGGGCTAGAGAAGGAAAAAAAAATACACTAACATGCTTTTGGTCATAGACCTTGATTAGGCCTACATGGTAAACTGAATGTGGCGTATTTATATTCAGGTAATTAGCCCCAAGGCAACACATCTGTCCATCCCTTACATAAGATCGCTCTCGGGTTATTGTAGTTTCACGGGATTTGTGGACAACAAATATGGGGAATACGATGTATGAAGGGGAAATGAAAAACAGCAGTTGCCTGCTACATAAACGAAGATGCTGTGCAAATGCTGGCATTCCCCGCAACACCAATGTTTGAAAAGATAATGATGTCAAATAAGAGCGTAGCTCTCAAGTCAAACTACTTATTCGAGCCTAAAGGTTGATGTGTCAACAATTGACAACTGATCCAAAACATTTCTTTCAAACAACCTTTTGTCCAGATCTCCTCCTCTGTGCTCGATTCCCTGAAATCTGAAGGGAGTTAAAGTTGGGGTTGGTAATCTTCTTCAAAAACATTTTATTAATATAATTTTTCTTGAAATCCTCATTACATCCTGAAAGAAATCAATGAATATAAATGCTCTGACAAAAACAAAAAACTAAATCTTGTATCTGTGGCTGTCACAGGACTGTAATAAGCCCGTCCAATCATTTGCCCCGAATATATCTATCTATAGCTATCTGCCTGCCTGCTAGCTTAACAGCTGTGAGTACCTTACAATAGCCATGTTCATAGTTTCCGTTCATAGTGATAATGTTGGGGGAGTGGCCTGAAGGGACGGACCGCCATGTTGCCGTCTTGACGACTTTCTTGCTCGATTTGGGGACTTTTGGAGCTTGTGCTGCTCGCTACTGTCACTGCAACAGACTTGGCAACACTGGGCTGGGTTTTTCAGTTGGATCATTTTAAAAATTCTGCTGGTTTCTCAAGATTAGCAACCCTAGCTTTAAGGTGGGAAAGTTAGGAAGTGAATATTCATTAAAATGATTTGCAACAGGATATTGAAGATATTTCATGGGAGAATATCGTGTTACTCCAGATAATCCACACACCCTTTTTGACGTAATAACTTGTCTCTGAGGATTTTAAGGTGTTGATTTGCCAGATGTGAAAGGTTTAAAAGAGTACTCCGTAACATTGCACTTCCATAAAATTGGGGGACTCACACTTTATGGAAACATAAAAGTGGACGGTTAAAATCAAAGCAGCAGATGCCAAGATACCCTGACTTTAAATCCCTGGAATGCTCCAAACGACCAACATGTCCTTCAAACTCTATACGCATGCTTTCCATAATACAATCGTAATCTCTAAGCCGAGGTAACCCTGATGACATCACAATGACATCTTCTTCTTTTCTTTGACTTTACAAAGCTCCTCCAGAGTTAGAAGACATTGGACTGCGTTCACAGGGTGAATACTTCCCGTGATAAGTGACCTTGATGTGTAAAATCATAAAATTAAGAGAAAATAATATACATTTCTTTTTACCATTCAGTTATAAATTATAATTGTAGCTGACACACTTGCAATACAGAAATAAATGAGGAGAAATGATTCAGCATGTGCTCACATGCACTGGGCCAAAATGCTGAATATTGAAGCTCCAGAAATATTTTTTTTTGCAGTGCAGAGACATTTTCAGCGGAACTGCCTGCTGAAAGTTTCCTTGCAGCTCACATTATCTATAGACACACACCACAGAACGGCTAGATTGGATTTCCTATATCAGTCTCCAACTAAACATGAATTTGTGATAATAATTGTGATGACAAGTGAACTGCCTGTGCTAGATTAGTGTTTGTTGGTATGTCATTGGAGCATTCCTCCCGAGATGCTTGCTAATGAATTCTGCTGAAATTTTACTCCCGCTTCACTCCATGCCCCTTCCCCCCAACACACGCACACACACACACGCACACGCACACGCACACGCACACACACACACACACACACACACACACACACACACACACACACACACACACACACACACACACACACACACACACACACACATCCCTGTTCTAATAAAAGAACTCCCCATCTTCACAAAAGCATCCCAACTGCACAGTTGCTTCTATGTTATTGAATTTTTGGCTCCCAGAAATGAAATGAAGCAGCAAGCAGAGACTATATTGAATGGCAGAATGGTTGCAGGAGTGTAACATACAAAATCAACTATTTACTGTTACCTTTGTGCTTGTATGATCTTTGTGGCCCATGTCTACATCCTCTCCTCCTTGTGTCTGTGCAGGTGGGTGCACCGGGCACCCTGGATTACCATTGCCAGGTGAAGTCCAAGGAGAGTCCTCAGTATGCCCGTACTGCATTTACTACAGCCAACTTAATGACAGCGAAAATGTTAATGAGCAGCCTGAAGACCGTCATCATGGGTACAGCAACTCATGCCATGGCAACAGCCCGTGTCATAGTAACAGCCCATGTCACTGTAGCAACCCCTGCCACGGTGATGCACAGGTGTCTGAGCCAACGAAAAGGCTGTGCGAGCGTTGCTGGGCGGGACTCCAAAATAAACTGGAACTCATTGTTGGCAGCAGATACTTCAGCAGAGGAATCATGATTGCCATCCTTATTAACACACTGTCGATGGGCATAGAGTTCCACGAACAGGTACGTTTGTGTGTGTGTGTGTGTGTGTGTGTGTGTGTTAGCGTTAGAGGCTGTATGTTTGTGTATGCACATGCATAGCTATGTGCATGCCTCTTGAAGACTGAATGTGACTACACTATGATTGAAAATGGATTTGCTAATCATCGTGTGTGTGGTGGAGTTAATAAACGTACCCTCCAATTATCATTTACAGCACCAAGCATATGGGATCACGAGGTGTGTGTGTGTGTGTGTGTGTGTGTGTGTGTGTGTGTGTGTGTGTGTGTGTGTGTGTGACTGTGTGGGTGTGACTGTGTGGGTGTGTGCATGCATGTGTCAGGAGGTGGAGAAACTCATAAGACCTGAAGTGTTAATTAAAGCGTGACCCTGGGACAGGAGAGAGAGTGTGAGCGGAGACGGGGCAGAGTGAGAGAAGAGAGCGAATGAGGAGGAAGAGGAGGACAGATCTGACATTGTGATTGGCTGAAAGGCAGGAGTAGACTGGGAGACGGGGGAAGATTGCGTTTTGGCCCATTTCTTGAACAATATGAGCGATCTGGATGGCCTTGGCTTCTTGAATGACTAATGTTAAAGGATAAGTCCAGCTTTATTTCATCCTTTTTTTATTATCAACAAATCCTTTGAAGAAACCAAAGCCAACAGAGAAAGTGTATGAATGAATGAAGTGATATATGAATACACAAAGCCCGTTCTAGCTTTTTTTCCTCTGTGCCATAGAAATCAATTGTCATCTAAAAACTAATAAGTACAAAGAGCCATACAATTTCATTGGACTACATTCCCTCATTTCAGGAAGAGTGAACAGTGCAGTTTATTCCGAAACACCTCAGAGACTTGTTTTTGATCTCTGGAGAGTAGCTCTGTGTCAGGCAAATGTCACCGAGCATGCTCAGAGGCATAGTTACTTGTTTACAATGTTTTGTTGGTTTGAAGAGCTGAGAGAAATAAACCACAATGTTTGTTTTTTCGCTGTAATGAAAAAATGCCACCTAATTCCACGGTACACGGTGGCTCTTTTTAATACCATCGTTGTTGTTTTTTTTCTCGACGAAAGCTTTTTTTGGTATGGACTCACGATGCATTGGACTTTGGATACGCGGACAATAGACTACGTTTTATTAAGATTTGTTCGTAATCTTAAAAAGTTTTTTTTTTATTTTTAAACTAGTGGTTCTCAAACTTTTTCTGTCATGCCCCAGGTCGAACTCAGAAGGAAAACAAAATGCATTTAAAAGTCGTCATCTGGAACTTTACATGAATTACTGTTGTGCTAATTAAAAAGAAATCGAGTTAAACATGAACACAAGACACTTTCACTTATTTGAAAGTAAACCTGAGAGCAAGATTTAAAAAAAAGATAATACTTTTTTTTTTTTTTTTTTGCATTCTGAATCAATCCTAATAACTTTTCTAGCACTCTTGTTGGACAAAAATCTGATTAACTCAATCTTTTTTTTGTGCTCCAAAACTATGTGTCCCTCCTGTAATGCCCGTCCTGCAGTTTGAGAACCCCTGGTTTGAATAATATCAATGGTATTAATAATAAAAGTGTAGCACTCTCTCTACTCCAAAGGCTAGTGGGTAACCTGCATTAAAGTCCTGGAGCACATTCTCTCTCCATGTCTAAGACTTCATTCTCATAAACCTTCACTGTAGCCCTGAGTAGTAATTCAAAAAATCCTACCATGTTGACTCTACTGCTCTCCTCACTGCCAGTCTGTCTGCCTCTGTTTATTTGTTCATTTTTCTCTCTGCCTGTCCAATATCTGTACATCAATCTCTCCCCGTTTTCTCCCCACAAACACTGCGCCTCTTCAGCCGAAGGAGCTGACAGATATTTTGGAGATCAGTAACATGGTGTTCACGAGTCTGTTCAGTCTCGAGATGCTACTGAAGCTCATGGCTCTCGGGCTGTTTGGCTACATCAAGAACCCCTACAACGGCTTTGACAGCATCATTGTCATCATCAGGTGGGTCCCTGAAGGGGTGGGGGGAGGGGGGGGGGTCCTCTGACTGTAAGTTTGCCCCAAAATAGTAATTCTATTTGGAGGTATTCGTCTTCCTCACTACAGTTACATCTCCCAAACTGTCACAATGGTTGCACTCTTCGTCCAAGCGGCCTGTATTCACTCCATTATGTAGTACTACAAGCTAAATTATGTATCGACGCTTGAAGGGCGTTACTTGTTTACTGTGCCAGTGCACACTGCTCTCACCTCTTTTATTGGCTGCTAAGTTGTCAACAGCATTGGCCCGTATTCTCTTTTCAGATGCCACATTGTCACTGTCGGAAAAATGACTGAGCACATATTGATTCCTTTGGTTGCTTTGATGTGAATTTAACTCTGTGCTTATGATCTGCCTGTCATTGTTGTGTATTTTTAGTGTGTGGGAGATTGTCGGTGAGGCAGAGGGAGGATTGTCGGTGCTTCGTACCTTCCGACTGTTGAGAGTTTTGAAGCTGGTCCGCTTCCTTCCTGCCCTGAGGAGGCAGCTAGTGGTGCTGATGAAGACCATGGACAATGTGGCCACGTTCTGCATGTTGCTTATGCTCTTTATATTCATATTCAGGTATATCCTTTCTTTCTCCGAAAGCGGTACTGCATGCCGAGACAAGCCATCTGTTTTCTCAGCTTTAATTACACCTTACAAGAATCAGAATCATTAGACCTTTTTTTCTTGCCGTTACAGGATATATTACTACATGCATCATCACCTTTTACACATACACAATAATTCACACAGGCTGCATTACATATTCATATTAAATTGCCATGTAATGAAAGTAATATATTTTCTCATTGTTTTGTGTGTGTGTGTGTGTGTACTTGTTTGTTTGTGTGTTGCAGTATCTTGGGGATGCATTTGTTTGGCTGTAAATTCGGTTTGCAACAAGACACTGGAGACACTTTACCTGACAGAAAGAACTTTGACTCTCTCCTCTGGGCGACTGTCACTGTGTTTCAGGTTAGACAAACACACCGACATGGACTCTCTCTCTCTCTCTCTCTCTCTCTCTCTCTCTCTCTCTCTCTCTCTCTCTCTCACACACACAGATACAAACATACAGATATGAATGAGGACACAAATAAGTACATCATGAATATTTAATTGAGAGGAATTTCCCGATCAATGTTAAATGTGATTTAAAAATGTATTGGGATGCGATTCAGAAACAGCAGCCGCTGCTGTCACTAGTAGTGATGATGTTCTCTCTTATTTCATTTGCTCCAATTTGGGAGAGCTCACAATCTTCTTTCCCAACAAAATGTTAAAACTCTCAGTGGGCAGGTAAGATATGCTTCACAAGCAAAGTGGGAGGAAGAGTAATGAAACAAGCGCTCCACACGAGCTCATTTAACGCTGATGAGCATAATTACCGTTCAACTGACAATGTGATATTAAATGAAGAATCCACTCATACTCTTCTATCTTCTTCTTCATTTTTCTAATCCCCGAATACGTTTGACTTCCACCATCTCTCCACACCTCTTCCCATCTGCAGATCCTCACCCAGGAGGACTGGAACGCGGTGCTCTATAACGGGATGGCCTCCACCACGCCGCTGGCTGCCCTCTACTTTGTAGCCCTCATGACCTTTGGCAACTACGTCCTCTTCAACTTGCTTGTCGCCATTTTGGTTGAGGGCTTTCAAGCCGAAGTAAGGGCAAAGATGCTGTTTTATTTGAGCTACTTAGCGAATGAGGCACAGAGAACGAAACTAATTGAGCTCTGTTGTGCTGATGATACCAAAGCTGCCTACAAGAGAATAATCTCCACCATCATGCCTGTGTGGTTTCTCCCCTCTCTCTCTTTATCCATCACTCTTGTTCTTTCTCAGTTGTCCTCCCTTCCTTTATCTCACTCTCTCTTTCTATCCCCTTGTCTCTCCTTCTCTCCATCTTTCTTTCTCACTGACACACACACACACACACACACACACACACACACACACACACACACACACACACACACACACACACACACACACATACACACACACACACACACACACACAATACTCTCCAGGGTAGGATGTGTTTGATATCGCCTGCCATTCACAGCTGGTGAGCTTTTGTTGTTTAGTTTTCATCTTTTATCTCCAGCATCAGAGAGTACTTGCTCCCTCTCTCTTTCTCTTTCTCTCTCTCTCTCTCTCTCTCTCTCTCTCTCTCTCTCGCTAATACTAACTCTCTCTCACACACACACACACACACACACGCAGAGATACCCTTTGCCAAAGCCGTCTGCCTCCATCTTTCTGGCGTGAATTTTAATTAAATTCTGTAAAGCTTTATTGGCGTGACTACAGGAGATCGCTGCCAAAGCCATGCACATAACTCAACTATAGAACACTGGAGATCCCCTTCGCCCGTCTGCCTTCCACTCTTTGTCTCTCAGTCTTTCCCTCTCAACCTGCTCATATTTTTCACTTTTACAACAGTCAACAGACAGCGAGAAAGAGGAGAGTGAGGCTGATGATGAAGATTATGATGATAGTGGTGATCCCGGTGCTGTGTGTGTGTGTTTTTAGGGAGATGCCAACAGATCTGAGACAGATGACGAGAGACAATCGCTCAATTTCGAGGATGAGGAGAAGCTGAGAGAGATGTACGCTGCAGGTACAAACTCTTAGATAAACTCAGACATGGAAATATCCACACTAACCTACAATCACTTTAAATGATCATTTTGGAATATTGCAACTTGGTGCTATTGTTGCAGTTTTGTTCACCCTTCTTCCCTAAACCCAAAATTGAGTCTCTGTCTGTATGTATTCATGTCTGTATGTCTGTCGATTTCCTCCACAACCGTTTATCCACTTGACTTCATACTCGGAGCGTGTATCGCTGAGGGCCCAAGGAAGTGCAGTGTGAGCTCTTGAGATGGTGACACTTTGTAGTGTTTTGAGAAGGGTGGTGTATTAACTGTTACTGAACAGCTCGCTTATTGCTGTTGTTTGACACATATAAATGTTATCATTGGTTGGGGATGCAACAATGTCGTGGCACGTGTATTGCTCAGGACTCAAGGAAGTGTAGTGTTGAGTACGAAGTTGTTTTGATGAGCGGTTCTCACCGAGAAAGCTGCAAGCAGCAATACGGGAGGCCAAGCAATTGTCCCATTCCGAACAGGCACATTTTGAATGGGCACTGCACTACTGGCTAAGAATAACATTGTACTCACCAAGTTAATGTCTGAGATCAGGAAAATGCAGCTCTAAAAAGACGTCAGACAGGAAAAGAAACACAAGCAACACAAGTCGCTTGTTGCGACAGCCCTGATCATAACCGATACAAATGATGGACAAAAATGAAGAAAAAACAAAAGTTTTAATAAACCTGATTTGTCCTTTCAAGAAATGTTCTGCATCTGTTTGTGTGTGTGTGTGTGTGTGTGTGTGTGTGTGCGTAGAGCTCAAGATTCAGGCCATGATGCTCAGACCCAATGGTCTCTTGAACCCAAAAGCCTCCATGCCCCATCACCTTCCTCCTCCTTTGCCGGTCATCACGCACACTGCTGCCACGCCCACCATAAACTACAGCCAGTCACGCCGGGCGAGTGGCGTCTCCATGGACATCAACAGCCTTGAGCTGAGGTCACCGGTGAGCCTTGGACACGTGCTTCAACTTATATTATCACATTAAATGAGGTTGATTTACAGAAGCACTCAAGCTGAGAATGATGAAATATATTAAGGAGACAAAGCCAGGCTGAGCTGTGCTTTAGATATGATTGGAAAGATGAATATCTACATTTTTAAATTGGGGATTTGTGATCGTTTTGTACAAATTAAAAACCTACAAAATAACAGAGTTTTATAATCCATATGAGAAAATAAAACATCTTAATGACCTTCAAAATACTAAACATCGTGGGCATTCTTAACATTCTTAACAAATTATTTGAATGCATTTCCTTCCTCATATAACATTTGCAAAGCCAAATATCTTGCAACCAACATTTCTTTTCAGCCAGCCGGCTCTATTTACTCATGTCTCGAGTCTGTATGTCAATACGTCTCATACCTGAGTGGATCCGAGCAAAGTTACTATCAGATCTGATCATGTGGTGTGTCAGAATCATCACAGGAGAGAAATATGTTTTTTTAGGCGTGACAGAGAGTGCAACCTGTGCTGTGCAGAGAAAAATGACATGCATTGCTGCTCTTTTCAACCGCCGCTGCCTGTTAATTGGTGGCACGCTGCTGTCAGTGATGGTGTTCTCTCCAGCTGTGGATGTTGAGTGGTTGGACGATGGGGATTTACTCCACGTTCACCTGGCCTTTTGGTGACATTTCAGTTGGTTTCACTTATTAACTCTTGCTTGCAAACGGATTTCCCTGCTAATGCAAACACGACAGACGTCTTGTCACATAAAAATGTGATCACATATAGGCCTGAATCGATATCATGATTATATTTCAGTTAATCGGACAGTTTGTCCTCATGTGCAGGCTGGTATCTGCTTCACAGCACTGCTACTGGCCAATCAATTCAGAGTACCTTTAATCTGTTCAGAATCTAAATTTTTGCATTTAATGGAACCAATCGGAAATCCAACTCGTTGTTCCTGTTGTTTGAAGTTGCCTTCACAGGTTCCGTGGGACGGCGGTTCAGAGAGCCGTCGCTCCAGCTGGACCAGCATCAGCCGAGCCCCCAGCCTCCACAGGAGGAGCCAGTCAGGGGAGATGGAGTCCCTGCTGTCCGACACACACACAAGCTCCAACCTCAGCAGCAGGGAGCCGTCGCTGGACCAGCCGGATTACCTGCAGGTGCCCATGCTCCACCCGCCCGACTGCAACGGCACCACCTTCCACCTCCCTGACGATGCTCCCCTGACCACACTCTGCCACGGCGAACTGGAGGAGGAAGATGTTGAGGAGGTACAGCTCTCTGCTTTTGTTTTATTTATTCAAACATATGTTGAATAATGTATTATTATCATGGTAATGCCTTGTAACTTCATCATGATGAAGTTACAAGGCATTATCATGATGTCCCCCTTCTGTTATTTTCAGAAGTTCAAAAACTGCAGCTAATTATCTTGCAAAGGCATAAATTCCAACCTTAGTACCCTTGGACACTTATGTAACTTTGAAATTATTTAATTAGCTGAATTTAGATTATGAGCAGGGTGGAGAAAATAATGGGAGCATTGTTTGATAAACTTGGTCTGTGTATGAATTTTTACGAGGTCACTACTGCAGTTCAATGTTTTCGGCCAAGTGAAATAATTAAAATTTCATTGCATTTATGCAGCGCCGTTCTAGTCCTCCGACCACTGACAGAGCTTCGCTCTGCATGTCAACATTCACCCATTCACACACACAGTCACTCACTGAGGGCAGAGGCCCCCATGCCAGGTGCCAAACTGCCCATAAGGATCTAATCTAAATGCTCATTCACACTCACACGCACACACCGATCGCACAGCCTTCGGGAGCAATTTTGGGTTCAGCATCTTCGACATGCGGACTGGAGGAGCCAGGCGATGGTTGATCTTCTGATTAGTGGATGACCTACTCTACCTCCTGAGCCACAGCCGCTCAATTCTGAATTACAACATGACCACTGCGTGACTCATTTAATGAGCGCACATAATGGTACAGAAAATGTTCTAATGTCGAAATAGTTTGTCATAATTCTCATGCACATTTGTGTGGTGTGTGTGTGTGTGTGTGTCTTATTTCCAGAGTTTATGTAAGAAGCTGAAGAAGATTCTGGAGCCATATGAGCCTCAGTGGTGCCTGGAGCATGAAGAGTGGTCTCTCTATCTGTTCGCTCCACACAACCGGTAAATACACACTATACACACACACACACACGCACGCACGCACGCACGCACACACACACACACACACACACACACACACACATTGCCTCTAATATTCTCCCGAGTGGCATAGGTGGCTTAAACCACAGCATGTATGAATAATGTCAATTGAAGTGTGAAAGTTACAGCCAAGGCTTAGTAATAAAATTATCACTTTTATCAATTGAAGCTGGCTGAGTTCAAACAAAAACATCATGTTGACAAATGCAGTGATGTAGTGCGATAACAACGAACACTAATTTATTTCCTTCTCCGTTTCTCTCTCCAGGCTCCGGTTGTGGTGTCAGAGGGTCATAGGTCACAAGATGTTTGATCATGTCATCCTCCTCTTCATCTTCCTTAATTGCATCACCATCGCACTGGAAAGACCTGACATACCGTCCAACAGCATGGTAGCACACACACATTCATATGTTTATTTTCCCGATACTTATGAGGACCCTGACTGACATATTGCGTTCCCGAGCACTATCGTAACAACATGCTAAACCCCAACCTTTAAAGCCACTGTGAGGAACTTTTAACCGGTTATAAAACAGTCTCAATTCAATACTGATGCCTCGATCTGACCTTCATAAGTAAACGAGACCATCGGCAATAAGATCGGCTATTTCCAGAAAGTTATTCTTAATGTCTGTCATCGCTGCGCCGGGTCGGATTCTGCGGGGCCTTTGGCAGCGACCGGCGACCAGCGGGGTCTCTGGACAGACCCAGATCCAGCTTTCCCCCGCTGGGAGCCAAAACCGACAACATTCCGTATTACTGGGCCCACAGGAGAGAAGGAGGGCATGAGAGAACCACGACTGCACATAGCAGATTATCAGACAGCAGATGCAATAAAATGAGAGGTTTTCTACAGGGACTCTGGCGATCAGAAAAAATACCACTTTTGTCCACAGGGACTTCAAAAATCAACACAAAATGAAAGTTTCTTTTAGTGGCTTGTAACCTCAACTTAACGTTGCACTGAAACTGTATTCCTTGTCTGGTCTGGTCTATTTTATTCTATTTTATCAATATTATTTCCAACTCGATTGTGTTTTTTTTTTTTTTAAATGTAGTTTTTCTATTTCTTATAAAGCACTGTGTCAGAAAGGTGCAATACAAATAAACTTGCCTCGCCTTAAGCTAAATCTGATTCTAACCTTAACGCTAACATCCAGTTCAAACCTCAAACGGCCCTGTAAAGAAGTGATGACTGGCCTCACTGTCTTATATCTCATTATCAGTCCTCACAAAGATAGAAGTACAAGACAACACACACACACACACACACACACACACACACACACACACACACACACACACACACACACACACACACACACAAGCACATTGATTACAGCAGAGTTCATGTGTTTGTTGCTGATGTAACAGCAGTTTGGGAGACATTTTAGGAACATGTGCTGTTCTCAGTATTTTTCTTTGATCAGATGTGTACTAGAATCTTAATGGATTTTTATTTCAGCTCATTATATAACACGTTGAGTGAGCGTACGAAAGCTTCTGGGAAACAAAACCCTAAATTGACGAATGCGTGTGTGTGTGTCTGTATACACTCACACGTGTATATAAATGTGTACGTGTGTGTGTGTGTGTGTGTGTGTGTGTGTGTGACAGGAGCGGGTGTTCCTCAGTGTGTCCAATTACATCTTCACAGTGATCTTCGTGGCTGAAATGATGATCAAGGTAACCATAAAAAAGACACGTTTCCTGAATGAGCACTTTACTCCAGATTCATTTTCTCATCTTACATGTAAAAGGGCAATTTTCTTTCTGAGTGGGGATCAGAATTGCTTTTTCAACTAATTTTACACCTCATATTATTCACCTCACATCATTTTATTATTTCAGTAATTTTGCTTTGTGTGTATGTGTTAAGGTGGTAGCTATGGGCATGTACTTCGGAAGCGGTGTGTACCTGCAGAGCAGCTGGAATATCTTAGACGGACTGCTGGTGTTTGTGTCCCTGGTGGACATCCTGGTCTCCATCGCGTCAGCAGGTGGTAATCGAATCTTAGGCATCCTCCGTGTGCTTCGCTTGCTCCGCACATTGCGACCACTCAGGTAGGATTACGGTATTTTCTCCTGTGTTTACTCCCATTAATATTATCTGGTGTACTTGTGTAGCATGTGTGTGACTGTGTGTGTCGCAGGGTGATAAGTCGGGCTCCTGGTCTAAAGCTGGTGGTGGAGACTCTGATCACATCTCTCAGACCCATTGGGAATATTGTGCTCATCTGCTGCGCTTTTTTCATCGTGTTTGGAATTCTGGGAGTCCAGGTAATCATTTATGCTGTTTATTCCCTGTTCAGCCCCTGTTGGTTGAAGATAAGCCTCATTCTTTTAGTTTTTTTTTTCCATATAAAAAGTACTCAGTTTAAACTTATTTTCATTCGGTTTTGTGTTCCCAAACATCCAAAGGTTGTTGTCCTTTCTGCTGCAAGAAAACACTGATCACCATCGTTTAAAATTAATGAGGCACAACTCGGTAATAAAATAGGGAGAGAAAAATTGGGACGAAATGCAAATGAGCTGCTGATTATGCGCCAGAGTCCTGGAAGTAATTAAAAATACAATGGTTCAACTACAGAGGGATTGTGCTGGAAAAGTGCTTTTTTAAATTGGACTTTCACCTGGATTTCTATAATACTAATTTCATTAATCAATTAATGTTGTTATATATTAATTTCAGGCAATTTGGCAAATGTTATCAGTTTTTTTTATTAATTTAATTAGATTAAGATTATCATGTTAAACAGTGATTTACCATCTGGGGTCGGTACCCTCCATTAGGCCTAAAGATAAGAAGTAAAGTATTGATTAAAGTGTACAAAAATCATTCTATTTTATCTTTACTTTTGACTAGTAATTGATTCTTGTGAAATACTGCATAGTTTAATCTCTACAGGCCTTGATATCCTTCAAAGATCCTTCAAAGCAAAGGATCTCGGAGGATGAAATGCTCTTTGGTTGAACTGCTTGTAACTCGCATACGCATCGCTTCATTTTAAGGAGCGGTAAGCCAAATAGGTTTTTAAATATTTATTTCAAATGGTATTTTAGTACTAAAAGTCATTCACTGTAAAGGGCTTCTGTAAACTCTCCTCCTCTTAGGTATTTGCTAGTTTCCATTTTTGGAAATAATCCTGCAGTTATTCTAATGAATGCTTGGACAGGAAATGATGCTTGATGAATAGTGAAGCTAATCTTACCACACAGGCATATATTTCTCAAAAACACACTTCCACTGAATCATACTGTAATGAGAACACTCCATGCTGGAGTGTGTAATAGCTGTGAAGCAGACTGGACCAGATGGTACTTGGATGTCTTAGCTGCAACGTACAGTAGGCCCGAAGGCGCTCGCAGAGTAATTTACTGTACAGTAATAGTCTGGGAGCTTTGTTTACATTACCTTGCGGTCACAGTCTTCTTGTATGTGTTTATCTGTGTGAACACATCTGTCTATGAATACAGCTGTTCAAAGGGAAGTTCTTCCACTGTGACGGGCTCGATGTGAGCAAAATCACCAATAAAACGCAGTGTCTGGGGGCAGGATACCGCTGGGTTCGACGGAAATACAACTTTGACAACCTGGGACAGGTTTGTCACACACCAACACACACACACACACACACACACACACACACACACACACACACACACACACACACCAAGAGGGCTGACTCTTACAAACTGATTGACAGCATGACACTGATTTCTGTGTGTCTCACTCTTTCAGGCACTGATGTCACTGTTTGTGCTGTCATGTAAAGACGGATGGGTCAGCATCATGTATGATGGCCTGGACGCTGTCGCAGTGGACAAGCAGGTGAAGAGACACACGCACTCTCACACACACACACACACACACGCTCACACGCACGCACACACACACAGAGGAAGAGAGGGGTTGTGGGAAGTAAAAAATAAATATCAGGGAGACATACAAACCTTTCAGCCAGTATATATTGTATTCTACTTTGTTTTGGTTCTGTTTTTTTGTGAGCCTCAGGCACCATTTGATGTTGTTTGTTTCCAGCAGAAAGGGGAATTTTTTTAAGAGTGAAGAGAGGTATAAGGCAAGACAAAAGGCAGATGGATAAATAGATGTGGGTTGACAGTGCAGTGCTGACTCAGGATTTTCATTGTCTTCTTGTTTATGCTCTCTCCTCTTCTTCCTCGCCACCGCTTCTCAACCCCGTCACTATTTTGTCCTCCTCTCTTTTGGCTTTTTGTCCCCATGTTACCTCTCCTCCTCCTCCTGTCTTCTTCCATTTTCTCTCTCTGTCTCTCTGCAGCCGATAAGAAACAACAACCCCTGGATGCTGCTGTTTTTCATCTCTTTCCTCCTCATCGTCAGCTTTTTTGTGCTCAACATGTTTGTGGGCGTGGTGGTGGAAAACTTTCACAAGTGTCGCCAGCAACAGGAGGAGGAGGAGGCGCGGATGAGGGAGGAGAAACGTCAGAAACGGTCGGAGAAGAGGAGGAGAAGTGAGACAACGGGAGGGGAAGGGGAATGACAGACATGCAGTACATGGCCAAAAGTGTGTGGACACATATGTGATCGTAATTCCAAAACCACTGGCATTTATATGCTTTTATAACAGCCCCCTCTCCACTAGGAAGGCTTCCATCAAGATGTAGGTATTTGCTTTACACGTGAGCATCATTCCCAGTGTCCAATTTGTGACATTTCAGGCTACGTTGCAACTACCGGAGGCAATCTGCTGCCATTAGAACCAGTGTGTCAATGTCCTCTGGACCCGTGGACGAGGGCATCTTACTTTGCTGTGTTTTCATGTCAGGAGCAGTTCAGTGCTCTGAACTGTGAGATTCATAAATACCTATTTTTATTGACGATTGATGTGAATATGATGTGTAATGATGCCTGCATTAGCGATTAACTTTGTCTGAACAGACATATCGCACAATCATTTTTTTCTTGTGTTTTTATGTCAATTCCTCTTCAGTGTTTGTGAAGGAGGAGAATTAATGTTACGTTTTTTTCTTCTTCTAATATGATACAGGCACAAAATGAAAATAAGACAACAAGCTGTGTGAAGAAAAGAACAGCCTTAAACACTCCATTTCCACATTGATCACGAATCAGTTGCAAATGTGCAATAATTATGTTTGTAAAGCGCAAAAAAACCCACAGAAAGTCAAACTTCTCTAAACAGTATTGAAAATGCTGCTGAAGAACAGACATTTTTTTAAGACTGTCCACCTTTGAAATGCTTGCGCCACGTGACGGAGCCGTGACGCAGCCAGAATAAGTGCATATCCAGGATTTATTCAATTAAATTCAATTAAATTAATTTTGTATAGCCCAAAATCACAAATCACAAATTTGCCTAAGAGGGCAGATTGTAAAATCTGTACACATACGACATCCTCTGTCCCAGGAAAAACATTTAACGGGGAGAAAAAGGGACGAAACCTTCGGGGGAGCAACAGAGGAGGGATCCCGCTCCCCGGATGGACAGAACAATAGACGTCATGTGTACAGAATGAACAACAAAACAGAGTTACAACACATTTAATGCATATGACATAAATTATTCATATGATGTGAGTAGTTAAGCAGAATAATGACGGAAAAATCTGGCATTGATGTTGGGCCATAAGGCCCGGCTCTCAGCTATCGTTCCAGTTTATTCTGTAGTTGTTTCATGGGGTCGAGATCTGGGCTCTATGGAAAACCATTTCTTTATGGACATGCTTTGTGTAGCGGGACATTGTCGAGTTGAAATCACGACCCCAGGAGGAGCGCCAGGCTTTGAAGCAAATTTACACAGTAGCCGCTTTCAATGCTGTTCCATTCTCTTTATACATCCAAGTTTGAAATAGGAAAGGGACTTCTTCAAAGTGTTGCCACAAAGTTGGAATCACAATATTGTCTAAACGGTCATTGTAGGCTGTGGCATTATTATTTTTCCAAGGTGGGAAAATCCCTGATTTGAACTAAGGGGCCTAGCCCAAACCAGGAAAACATCCCCACACCAAACATCCACGAGACAAGTGCATACTTCTGGCCATTTATGGTAGCTGTAATATTACACACAGACAGATACACTATAAACCTCTTTTATCCGCATACATACTGTACGAGTACACGCATACTTATTACGCTCAGATACACACTTCCACTGCACACACTTTCTCCTTCTTGCTCTACCTCCATTCTGTCTCACTCTGTCCTTCTCGCTCTGCAGTGTAATCTCTAGTAGTGCTTTGCTCTTAGTCAGTTAACTGTCTGGCAGCAGACAGCGAGAGTTTTTGCCCAAAGACACCTTGAGGTGCCATGCAGTGTGCCTGTGTGTGCGCGTGATGGATAGGGTTGAATTCCTGAGGTGGCACTTTTAGTCCGAACACACATATGCTCACTCACACACAGATATGCACACTCACACACAAAGCAGTGCGCCACTTGGCATCTATTTCATCAGTGACTTCATAGATCATATTATGCTTTTCTTTCAGAAGCATTTAATGACTTTGTGTGTGTGTGTGTGTGTGTGTGTGTGTGTGTGTGTGTGTGTGTGTGTGTGTGTGTGTGTGTGTGTGAAACGCAGGGGCCCAGGAGAAGCCGTACTACTCTGACTACTCCCCAATGCGTCGATCCATCCACACCGTGTGCACCAGCCACTACCTGGATCTCTTCATCACCATCATCATCTTCACAAACCTCCTCACCATGAGCATGGAGCACTACAATCAGCCTCGGGTAACCATGGCAACACCTTCTACCACCTGCCCTAGAACCATAGTAATGAAGCCGTATGCGGTGGTACAGTACAGCTACAGTGTGTTTTTTTTTTTTTTTTTAAAAAGTGTGTGTCTTTCTGTCCTGCAGTACTTCGAGGAGATACTGAAGTACTGCAATTACGTCTTCACAGTGGTTTTTGTCATCGAGGCAATTCTCAAACTCATCGCTTTTGGCCTGCGCCGCTTTTTCAAAGAAAGGTATTCAAGCGCTCACATCAATAGAAAGACTCTCACAAACACGGCTTTATCCTTGAAATTGTTTGTGTGTGCGTGCGTGTGCGTGTGTGTGTGTGTGTGTGTGCGTGTGTGTGTGTGTGTGCGTGTGTGTGCGTGTGTGTGTGTGTGTGTGCGTGTGTGTGTGTGTGTGTGCGTGCGTGCGTGCGTCAAGATGGAACCAGTTGGACCTCGCCATTGTGCTGTTGTCCATCATGGGTATCGCACTGGAAGAAATAGACCTGAATGCTTCCCTCCCCATCAACCCAACCATCATACGCATCATGAGAGTCCTCAGGATAACAAGAGGTACACACACACACACACACACACACACACACACACATAGTGACACAAACACAAAAAAATAATAATAAATGATGCTATGTGGCTGATAAGAGCTGACACATTACAATGTTTCAGTGTTGAAGCTGTTGAAGATGGCGACAGGAATGAGAGCTCTCTTGGACACAGTGATGCAAGCTCTGCCTCAGGTAAGAGGCCGCTGTGAAATATACCAATATACCGTGTCTCTTTAATTCTGAGCCTGGTTTCCAGATCTGAACAATTGCAGACAGCTTGTTTTATTCAGCGATTTATCAGGCCTGGCACTGACTGCCCCCTTCATGATTTACTGACATTCCCCCAACAGACTGTTCAGTGACACTAAATAACCACCAAACAAGCGTGACGACATCCTCATATTTAGCCAAAGGCTAATGGTTGATGCTTAAATGTATCAGTGTGGCTGATAAATCATCTGTTCAATCATTACTTTATAGCACATAACTTCACAGCTGCTTTGGTGCGATTGTTTTTGCCACTGAATGTCTGTGAGATGATAAAATATGAACCAGAAAGTCCAGTCGGAAAGCTTATCATCACAGAGCAACACAGCAATTTATTCTCCTTTTAGGCAGGATTGTAAAACTCTGTCACATTGTCGCAGCAGCAATATTTTGATTTTATTTTTCGCCGCTTTAGAGGTAAAGACTAAAATTAGCCACGTATTTTAACTGGTATGGATAATTGCGCTTATCTGATTGGCGAAAGCAGGGCATTTCCACATGACATTGCTCTGGGATGCAGCAACAGTGATTTATGAGGCCTGATTCAAGTTTTTTTTTTTTTGCTGGAAGCCTCTCCGATGTCACTTGTCTCATTCAGGATGCTGCATTTCTTTTTTGACGCAGTGCTATTGTTGGTGTACACGAGACTTTACAAGCAAGGACTAAACCATCAGCTGAGATAGACACGTAACCGTCTGTAGACACATTTAATGGCTCGGCTCCAAGGATGGCAATGTCGTTTTGGTCGGGCCACCTTTTTGGTCCAAGAATGAAATATCGCAACTATTGGATGGATTGTTATGAATTTTGTACAGATATGCACGCCCCCAGGCGGAAAAGCCGAATGACTATAGTGATCCCTTGACTTTTCCTCCAGCGCCAACATGAGGTTTTATATTTGTCCACAACTACCAGATAGATTGTCATGGATTTTGCGAAACACATTCATGTGCCCTTCAAGATGAATGGTGATAACTTCTGTTATCCCGTAACCTTTTATCCAATATGTTGGTCCATGACCAAATACCTGCAAAACTATTTGAGTATTTATTCTGTTTAATGCTAACAAGCTAATGCTAGCATACCAAACTAAGATGGTGAACATGGTAAACATTAGCATTATCTTTTCACAGCATATTGAAAATTGCATTTAACTTAAGCTGCCATTGTGACTCCTAGACTTGTTTGAATATGAAATGTGTGAAAAGTAATTGGTGAGAATGGTGGATCAGGATGATGCGCTCTGGTGTGGGGGAAGGCTTCAGGAAGGATCACCGGTTGTGAGACAGGCGTTGCACTAAGCAGAGAGGAGATCACTGTTTTTATGACAGAATAAGAGCTGCTGACATTAGAGGTTTAGGAGAGTGTATTATTCTTCTGTGACAGGCTCAAGGTCTGCTCACACTCAGATCCACATCTCCCCCTGTTGGAGAAGACAGGAATTACAACAAAGTGCATGAATATATCTGAATATCACCTTAAATCACTTTATCTATTATACTTTTTCAAAATTGCTTAATAATCTCTATCCTCTTCTCTTACCCTCGGCGTCCAGGACACGTTGCGAGAGTGTCGCCCGCAGGAACGCCACTGCCTCACCTACCTGCCCCTGATCTCTCCCATTTATTTCGTCACCTTCGTCCTCACGGCTCAGTTCGTGCTGGTCAACGTGGTCGTCGCCGTTCTCATGAAGCACCTGGAAGAGAGCAACAAGGAGGCGCTGCTGGATGAGCTGGAGGAGAAGAAGGAGAAGGAAGAGATGAGGGAGAGGGAGGAGGCCAGCCGTCTCCTCAGTGCTGCGTCTGTGGGCGGAGACCTGGGGCCAAACGTGGGCACACCTGCTCAGGTAACGGACCGAGTTTGTGTTTCTTATTTCTGCATGTGTGGAGGGGAAGGAAGGTGACAATAACGTTGACAGCGGTGATGATCTTGTCTGGCAGGTGCAGGTTGAGGATGAGGATTGTTCCCATGGCAACCTGCTGAGCATAGGACGCATGCTGTCTCTCCCCAGCGACAGCTACGTCCAGCCACTCAGATGCTCCCCTTATCCCCCCATTTGCCACGAAGCGTACTCCGGCTACAGCTACTCAGGTAATTTGGTTGTTTATAGCCAATTAAATTAAGGAACATTTCACTCACTGTGCCACAACCACTAACTGATTGCTGTAAAGGTTATTGCTTCCATAAATAGCAGAGAAGGCTGTTGAGCTGTGATGCAGCACAACAAGAGTCACTGTTATTGTAGACCTTAGAGAGAGAGATGGGTATTTTAATATTAGTGACAAATTGGTAAGACTAGTGTGTGCCTACAAAGCACATTGGTGTCATTTTTTTTCCACAACTGCTGGTCCCTTCCCTCTCTTAGTTTTACCACTTTAGAATAGCTTGGTCTTTACAAATGTGTCAATCCCAGCAGCAAAACACTGAGTTTTATTTATGTGCACAATATAAATGAACTCTACCGAGATAGTATAAAACAGTGCTCACAATCACAATGATATAATGTTTGTAGTTTGTGACAAAAAACAAAACACATTTAGAAAACATATATTAAAAGGAAAAAATATTCCCTAAAAACAGCAGGGCTACTTAAATAGGAGTGCAATTGATGCGGCCTATTTCCAGCTGTAGATCAGGGGCGGACTGGGGGAAAAAAGTGACCCGAGAGTTACTGTCAGACCGGCCCACTCAATACACGGCGCGCTGCCCACTCAATGCATCAGTGCCACAACTTACCATCATATCACTGTCACCCAGGGGCGTTTCTAGGATTCAAAGAAAGGGGGGGGCTGAGCCCCAAAGGGAGTGGCTTGTTTGCGCGCGGCAATTTTTTTTTTGGGGCCGCGGATATCCATTGTGTCAGACAGTTCACACTCTTGCTCACTGGAGACAGTTTCTAACAAAATAGCGTTATATTATAATTATAATAGTGTTAACATTGCCCACTACAATATTCCCTTTCATTTGCCTCAAGCAAACCTAAATTTAAGCAGATAACAATCGTTAACAACTGCAGATAGTCACATTCTGTAACTAACGTTACCTGTACTTACAATTTCACTCCGTGCATCATTTACTTAGCGCTAACGCTAAACTCCTCGGCTATAACCCTGGCTGTCGTTGCCGAGAGCCGTTACTCGGCAGTGAGAAAGCAGCGCAGCAGCCTCCCCAGGGTCCTAGTGCCCGGGGATTATATCGTTAAGGCCGGTGATGTCAGAGGGAGGGCCGGTATTGGACCAGCCCAACCCCCGTCGGGGATTTCCCCGGTATCCCCTATGGCCAGCCCACCCCTGTTGTAGATTAATACATATTGGGTGCTCTAGTAGTGACTATTTACAGCAGCAGCAGCAGGGTGTATCTGGGATTGACTCAAAATAAACTGCAGTGTTTATGTTCATGCTAATGAAAGCATGTGAAGCATAATAAACATGTCACTCGGGTGGCTCATTGATGTGTTTTTAATGATTTAACAATGAAGCTCTGCGGCACAGAGGAAGGAATTATATCAGGCTTTGGATAAACAGACTAAACCTCCTAATAGGGATTGTTGATTGTTGGTTTTGGTCTTTTTGAATGTTTTGGTCTTCTTGAATGTGAAAAATATAGAATATCACCAGACTTATTCTGTTGATGATTTGATTTTAACCAAGAGGGAAAAAGAGTTCCCTAAGATAAGACCCATCTATCTTATACCTCTGCTAATTAGATGAAGAAAGTCTGGGTAGTAAGAGTGAATCTGTGAATTAGTTTGAAAATTAGTCATGAAATTATCTGGTGACTTTTCTTCTTGCATGATTGTTGGATATAAAGTATAGTATTTAAGTATATATTTGGAAAACATCAACATCATCATTTGTAAGAAGTGGTTTTACCGGCACTTAAATAAAATATCCAACAGCAAAATCCATCTGCTCTCTAGACAATTCTCGTTTTCAATAAGACTCCCCTCTTTAGAAATACTCTATTCGGTTTTTATGCTGCCGCACCGGCGACAGCCGTGGCCAGAGGCATTATGTTTTTGGTTTGTTTGTCTGTCCCTCTGGCCAATCCATTCTCTTGAACGCTATATCTCAGCAACACCTGTCGTGAATTTCTTCAGACCTGGCACAAACGTCCCCCTGGACTCAAGGAAGAACTGATTAGATTCTGGTGGTCAAAGGTTACGGTCACTGTGAACTCATGTACATATTCTTGTGACATCTCAGGATCGCCTTGAGTGAATCTCTTCAAGTTTGGCACAAACGTTCACTTGGATTCAAGGAAGAACTGATTACATTTTGGCGATCAAAGGTCACTGTGACCTAAAATCTGTCCCACTCTCGTGAACGCAATACACCAGGAATACATTGAGCACATTTCTTCAAATTTGACCCAAATGTCAACTTGCGCTCAAAGTTTAACTGATTCGAATTTTGTGGTCAAAGGTCACTGTGGTCACACGAAACATGTTTTTCCTATTTGTATTTCAAATTTATGATTATGACAATTTCACACAAATGTCTAACAGGATAAAATGGGGACATTTTGGAGAGACATGGATTCAAACTGCAACATGACTGGTTGGCAGAGGCATAAAACCACAAGGTCGTACTCCTAGTTTTCTTGTCATCAATGTATCCATGTGATCTTTTCTGCAGGCTCCATGTCCTCTCTGGGCTCCAGTGGAGGCGGCTCCCTGCTGCAGGTTCCAGGTGCTCTGCCGGCCTTCAGCCATGCTTCACTGGGGACTGGACGCAGCTCGAGGCCAAAAATCTGCCTCAGCAAGTCTCAGAGCATTGACAGACACGCCTCACACAAACTCAACCCAGCTGACAGCGGCGAGGGCTACAGGCTTAGTCCGGCTCACAGAATAAACAGACACAGACTCAGCTCAGCTCACAGTATAGACGGATACAGGTCCAGCCCGGCCCATCGAATAAACAGACACAGACTCAGCTCTACTCGCAGTATGGACGGATACAGGCTCAATCCAGACCACAACACAGACAAATCTAAACTCACGTCCAGCCACAGTATAGAGAGACATTCCTCGCTTAGATTGAGTCCCACCCACAGTGCCAGCAGACGTCCTTCTCAGTGGCTCAGTCCTGAAGACAGTTTAGACAGAAACAAGCTGAGTCCCTCATACGTTCCAGATAGTTCAGTCCAGAGGAGACCAGCATCCTTCCACGCTGCAAGCAGACAGTTACGGAGACAGGTGTGTTATTATCACCGCTTCTTCTTCTCTTTTCTTCTCTTCACACAGTGTTTTTGCTCATTTTAGCTTCAAATTCTCAACCATTTTCTGACAATTTTAGATTTTAAAGTTATTTTTACTGCCTTTCCATGCATCTTACGCAACATTTTGAAAATCATTTGACACTACCCAAGACATGATGAGGATTGTGTCTTCTATGTGTGTTCGTGTGCAGGAGGCCGTGCGCTGTGACTCTCTGGATCAGAGTGGTTCAGCTGAAGATCTGGCAGAGTCTCACCTAATTGTGGCCGCCGTTTCTTCCACACCGCCACGCCAGCGATCATCCAGCGTACACACGCTGAAATATACACACCCCCAGAGGGTCATCTCATGCGGGAGCCACAGCCGGAGCCACAGTGAAACCACTGGGCAAGAACACGTACCTGAGCAGGCCATCTGCGACTCGCAGCCAGAAACAGATGTCGAGACGAGGCCGGTCTGCCTGCAGAGGCTGTCCAGTCTGAAGGTCCCCAGCGGTGAATCCCTCTTGTCAGCGCCGCTCTGTAGTTCCAGAGCGGCCGACCCGGGCCCCCAGTTGGACGACGCCGACGAGGAAGTCAGTCGTATTAACAGTTCTGACGAGGCGCACTCACACACGCAGCTCCCTCCCAGCTCCTCACACAAAAGCAGACACCTTCCCCCGAGCCCCGTGGAGAACAGGAGCCGCCTCAGTCAATCCGTGTCTCCGGTGTCGGGCAGGAACCGGAAGCAGAGGATGAGCCCGCCGCCAGGAGAGGAGCCGGTTACTATGGCTACGCAGCTGATGGACAGCAGTATTGAGCTGAGAAGGCGGACTCTGTCATTTGACGCCACAACCGTCTCTCCTAATCAACCGGAGGAGAGTTCTGTGGACGACTAAAAGAACACAATGTCGGTGGATTGGTTATTCTGTTAAAGTTGGAGGAATCTGATGTGCTGCCGAAGCACACAAGAGGGGCGGGAGCCGCAATCCAAAACGGGAAGGATACCTGTTTTTGGGACACGCCCCTCGCCTCGTCCCGTCCAATCACAAGATCTTCACAGGGTGTTTCGAGAAGAAATCTTTCGGACTGTGTGTGTGTATGAGTGTGTATGTGTTCAAAGACTCTAACCCGTTGTGCTATTTGCACACAAGATGCACACAAGAAGACGTTTCCTTTACTTCTATCATAGTCTTAGTTTTAGTTCAGACATAGTAGTCACTCCCCTGCTATATTTACTCAAACATTAACCTTCCGCTTGCTTGCTGTCCTCCCTCTGCCCTCACTCTCGTCCTTTCCCTTGCACCTCAAGCCTCGGTCAGAGGACAAGACAAACTTACCCGTAAGTGCAGCACAGGTTAAGTTACTGACTGAGCTACTCATGTACACATAGACATCGCGACAAAGAGAAAACACAGCAACTAACGTTTATTTGAATTATTGATTAATCTGCAGATTATTTTCTTGATAAATCAATTAATTTCTTGGTCTATATAACATCAGAAAGATTTTCAATTCACTATGGTGTCAGACAAGGAAAAGCCTACGAATCTCCACATTAGAGAGTCTTGAACCATCAAACCATGATGATTGATTAATTGTCAAAATAACTGCTGTTTCTGTTCTGATTTTAACAGTTTTTTCCAGTTTGAGACACAGTATCTCCTCCAGTCTTATAAGAACTTTTTTATTTACTTTTCGTATAATTCCCTAATGTCATGCTCTGTGGGGCAGAAATGACAGTTTATGTTTACAAAAGAAATAGATTTTTAAGTGTTAAATCCACAAAAGTTAAAGCTGACAAATACTTTTATATAAAAATGCTTAATTTGTAATTGCACGCTTATGTAGATTGATGCAGGCACATTTTGTTCGAGAAAAAAACCAAATTGTACAGCAGCTCGTTAAAAGTGAAGAAAAATGAGAATGTTATGTCTAACAGAGTGAAAGTTTTTGTTTTTACACATCACAAATTTTTTCCTACCTCTTAACCTACAGTAAACTGCCACTGGAAGTTGCTTGATCATTCTCAGATTGCAGTATTTTCCTGGTCAAATCAAACATGGACAACTTTTTGATGTTTGAAAAACCTTCCCCAGCCTGAAACCAATCATCCCTGACAGTTGGTAAAATCAATTTACGCTTAGAGCCTCTAAGTTAAAATCGTATAGTGTGACCTTGGCTTTAGTAGTTTCTACCTCTCTTTATTCCTGATCCCTCCCAATCGAATGTTCAGTCAGCTTGGTTTCTCACCCCTTCAACTTTCCTTTTCTCTGTCTTGGTATTCTCAGGGTAGAGGTAGTTCAGACGCAGGTGAGTATGAAGCATGTGATCACAGGTCTGCAGAGTGAGATTGCCCCCTGCTGTCTGAAGCCAGAGCTGGCCCGTGTCACCTGACGCTCGAGGAGATTTATTGTTCGGGGTGAAATTCAGACAGAAGCAGATGTACAGAAGGGCTTATTCAGGTGATATAACGGTGTGTAAAACTTTGTAGAAAAAGCTAAGATTATATTTTATTAACACAGCAGCGATGATATGAGAACTGCAAAGGTGAATTTCTACATTTTGAATGTCAATTTATCTGCCGGTGATGATGAGGATGATTGATGATGATGTCAGTGTAAGAGGATGTGGATTATGATGATAACGATGATGATGATGATGATGATGATGATGATGACGCTGTGTGATGCAGCTGTTCATGATATGGTATAATGTTCCTGCAGAAAGAAAGGGAATGACATACAGAAAGCTCACCTGCAGTAACATGATTGGACAGTGCTGGAATAAAACCACTTCCTGTCTGACTTTCATTAGACTCCATAACCTTTCTTCTCAAACTGTTCTGTCCCCCTATATAAATAAATATATATAAAAATGAAAACTGGGGGGTTGAACAGGGGTGTCCGCAAGGTTTTAAAATGTATTAAAAGTTGATAAATCAAATTAGCCACAATTAAGGCATGAAAACACCATTTTCCGAGGTATTACATTTGTGTAGCTTGTTTTCAACATGTATATTTATCCAAAGAGGTCGTATGCTAAAGTTTGTGTGAATTTAATCATTACACATGTGCATAGTTTCTGTGTATTTTATTTTAGGAATCCTGTTACATTTGATGTCTGCTGAAAAGGACAACCCTTAGCTTGCTCACAAGAAGGGTCTATCGGCAGTCTTGCAGGCTACACGACACGCTCACTGTACTACTACACACTACACCCCTGAGATAACTTCCAGGATTATTGTACTTATTTTAACCATAACTATGACCTGTTTCATAAACCTAACCAAGTTTTTTTTTTTCTGTCAAAAAGTTCTTTTTTGCCTAATCTAACCGAACTGCGTATGGGCGTATCATATAGTCGGTGCTTCCTGAGGTACTTAACACCCACCGATACACCAACGAGGTAATCACCGACCATCTGACTGACTGACTGCTAATTGAAGACGTTATGCATAAATTAAACTACCAAGCTAACGAAGAAATGCAAGTTTTTGGACAAATGGAACCGTGGTTGGGGCATTTCTTTCTTGTGACATTTTTTTATGATTTAATATAGTATGACATTGTTATGACTTACTATAGGTTTCTATGTTTTTCATGATATTTTTGTGACACACTATACTAAGACTTTTATGATATATTTGTGAAATACTATGCTACCACTTTTGTATGACATTTTTTCTATACTAGACATACTTTACTATGGGTTTTTTAAGGACATACTATACTATATTTTTTTCATATTTTTTATGACATACTGTGCTATGACTATTTTCATCATGGTGTTTATGACAAACTATACAATTACTTTTCGATGACATTTTTTTAGGACATTTTAATGACATCTTTAGGATTTGTTTTGGTACATATACGTACATGTATGACTTTTTATGACATTAAAGATCAATATAAAATGTTCTGTGACATACTATACTAAGACTTTTTAATGACTTTTTTTGGCATACAAAACTAATTATTTTATGAACATTTTTTACTGCATAATATACTATGGCTATAATTATGACACTTTTTTACATTTTTTATGACATACTTACTTTTTCACTACAGTGACTTTTTGATCACTTCTGTCGTGACATACTATATTATGACTTGTTATGACATCTTTACGGATTTTTTGTGAAAACTATAGTATGACTTTTGATGAATTTCTTTATGATAAATTATGCAATGAATTTTTTCATGACATTTTTATTTGTTGAGACATTTTTTGCGCAACCTTTTTATGGCATATTATATCATGCGTGTTGTTGATGTAACCGGCTAGAACCCTTTGTAGGCACCTTAAGATTATTCCCTTAATCCAAAAATATAGATAACATACAGCTGCTGCCTGCTGCTGCTAATAAGCTTGAGCACATTTTCTAATTTTAGGCCTCCAGTAGATGTTGATTAATATGTCTGACACATCAGTTAGATCTAGGTCTCAACGCATAATTTTACTGAAAGGAGTTTCTCACATTGCAAGAAGCAAAAAGTAAGCTATTTAAAGTTGATGTGAACAAAAATACACTCACAGCTGTGATAGTGGTGGTGGATAGATTTTTATTTTTCATATTTCACTGTACCACTTCAGCATATCACAATAAAATATTTAATCACATGAATATTTCACACTGAAACACTATAGCATTCAGAATGCATTAAGCTGTCCTGCCTTTGTTTTCTTGCCAAGAGAAATGTAACAATTTCTGCCAACCCCGCAATCTATTGGTCAAGCTGCCTGTCAGTCTCAATTTCACCTGATCGGAGGCCACATCTCTGCAGGGCAGCTTGTGATTGGTCAGACTGACTGAGGACAAACAGAAGCAGATAAACAACACTCCACGGCTTCATATTTGTTTTTCATATTTCCTTCACTAAAGACCTTGTATCCCTTTATAAGGCAGATGGAGCATCATCACAGATCTACTTCTATGTTATTCTGCATCCCGGCATACGAACATGCAGTCAGGTTGTATGTGTGTGTACCTCCAAGTGTGTGTGTGTACATACATATATATATACATACATATATATATATACATATATATATATATATATATATATATATATATATATACACATATATATATACACATATAGGTGTTTATGTGTTTCCACTTGTACACTTATATATCCAGGTGTGAGTGAATACAGCTGTCTTTGCGTGCATCAATGTGTGTGCGTGTGTGTGTGTGTGTGTGTGTGCGTGTGCAGAAGAAGACAATTCTTGACACAGAGAGTTTCTACTAACTAAGCTGAGCCAGCAGTTGCCAGGGTGAAAATAGATCATACATCCTCACATGACCCAAAAATCCCACCATTCCCAGGAGAGGATTGAAAGCCACTAATCAGCGAGGCAGGGCGTTGTTTGTGCCCACACAAACACAGTGTATTTCAACACACATCTCTGTCTCTAGAAGGCAGGAGCCACAGGTCTCTGCTGTGTGAGTTTCTGGGGGTCCAGGGTTTCAGTGAAAGGTGGCGCTTGATAGGGGTTGGTGGTTACTATTGTCGCTCCGTTTGCGATGGGGTACGGTGTAGCTCTAGCACTGCCGCAGGGAGGATCCAGGTGTTGCCATGTGAACAAGTTCGTGTTGCTGCCAGTTAGGAAGCGCCGCAGTGCACTCAGCGTCAGTACAGCCTGTTAGTCACACACACACACACACACACACACACACACACACACACACACACACACACACACACACACACACACACACACACACACACACACACAAATAAACACGCATTAGCAGAGGCTGCAACTTACAAACGAATTTGCATTCGAGACACTTTTTCTCAGTCGAGAGCCATGCTAACAGCTAAATGCTAACATCAGTATGCTAACATGCTCACAATGACAATGCTTATGTGTTGTTGTGAAGCAGGTATAATGTTTACCAGGTTCACCATCTTATTTTAGTGTGCTAGCATGCTAACATTTGCCAATTACCCTTAAACACAAAGTACAGTTGGAGCGAATGAAAATGTCCTTACATTTGGAGGTATTTGGTCATAAACCAAAGTATTGGATGGAATGGAAATTTTGATCTGATTACGGCACTAGATGAAAAGTCAGTGCATCACCAAAGTAAGTGGGATTCATGCTCCAGAGACTATGAATGTCTGAACAAAATTATATGGCAATCCATCCAATAGCTGTTGAGAAATTTTTGTCTGCCATCACAGAAGTCAAAAACATATACAACCCATGATTCAGGGATTCCCAAAAGATGCATTTTTAAGAACCTTGTGAGGATTTGGTTCTGGGTTCCTCCTCCAGTGTCCACTATATACAACATTTACAAATTTAAAGTGTGGAAATACATAAAAGCTGGTCAGTAACCGAAAATGGAATCCAGCGTGTCGAATCCCTTCACGTTTTTGGAATATTTGGGTCTTGTTTGGAACAAGACCCATTGTGATCCTTAACTTTTCATTAATCTTAGTTTAATAGTTCTAAAACTTTTAAGATTCAAAGAAATCTAACGGTGCACCCTCATCGTTAATCTCTGACTCCAGCTGTTGAGCAGCGTTCTCCACTGTTGTTCTTTTTCTTTTTAATAGCATGATTGTCCTATTCAATACAAGGTTCAATGGTAAAAGGGTGGCTATTGTTATTGTGTTTGTTGTCCTTGTTGTGATGTAAGACCACACCTGCACTGATGGCAACTTCTGAAAGCTCCTAGAACTGGAGCATTTATCATAATCTCCTGAGCAGTGCCTGAATTGAGTTCCAGGAACTCGTCCCCAAAGGGAACAAAACAGTAAGAAAACTAAAGCAGATATCATGATGATGTTTACAGGTTACATTACATTTTAGCAAGTGGCAGTGGAAAAGGGCTATTACGTTAACCTGGACACGCGCACAGTTCGGTTAAAAATGCTCAAAACGGAAGGAATGACGATTGAAGATTGGAACAGAAGGTCACTTGTTCTTTAAAGAAACGTTTACCGATTTAGTATTACACTTTCATAAAGCAGGAGAACAGAGAAGAGATCAAGGTAGCAGAGGACTTTTGGGCCTTATTGTGTCCTCCATTTCCCATAATGCAGCTTGAGAGCATCTTACTGTATACTACTACTGTATACCATTCATGCGTGGTAATTTGTGAAGTGTGATATGGGGTTGTATGAATTGACTTGACTTGATATTATTCAACAGTTGTCACAGGCTGAGTTGAACTTCTCATGACTAGTAAACCAGCTTCAATGTGTAAAATCAGAAGGCTTCCCCTAAGAGTCAAGAGCCACAGTCAAAAGAGCATTGATTAGGCTCCGTGTCACATGCTATAAATCCTCTATGAAGAATGTTGGAACCAATTATCACAGAACTATTGGAAATAAATGACTCAGCAAGCTAAAAAAATGGTCTTTTGTTACATACTGTACATCTCTGATACAATTACAGCTTAGCTGGGCCAATAACCTCTTAACGTCCTCTGACAGTGAAATAAATGGCTGCTTTTAGTTTGGCGTTGACATTTTTTTAACAGGGTCCGTTGAGTTGTCAATGGATAATAAATCTGCCCGTCTCTGTCCGTTCTCTGGCATTGCAATAGTTTTTATTTAAGTTTCGCTGAGAGCAGCTTCTTTTCAGGAACACTCCGTTCACATCCCCTCATTTACATACATTCACACCTAGAAACTGCCCTGTAGAGCTGCAGTCTGACCTGTTGGCTACTGAGCAGCTTTACTAATCAGTTGGGGGTTAAGATCCTTGCTCAAGGGCACCTTAATGGTTGCAAAGAAGGACTTGCAAGCACTGCTCTTTCTCTCTGTCAGTGGATCGAACTCAAAAAAACTCCAGCCTTTGGGCCACCACGCCCAACAAATTCATGACCATGTATTGATAATAATAAAGACAGAGTATCCACAAACAATTGCATGAAAAAAATGGATGTTTTAAACAAAAACTGCAAAAGGTTATTAGTTTTTACTTCCATTTTTCCAAAAATCTGTAGTCTTAATTAGTGATTCTTAGCAAACCGTAATTAAAAACTAACAATAACTTTTTGCAGTTTTTGTTTAAAACACAAGAAGAGTGGGCCACGGCATTGAACATCATTATGATTAATATTGGAAAACCCCTACTCTGAATCCTCCAATTCTACTACTTAACTAGTTTCCAGAAAGGAAACCCAAACCTACATAATTTTCCTCCATAATCAATCAGTAATATACAGGTGTGTGTGTGTGTGTGTGTGTGTGTGTGTGTGTGTGTGTGTGTGTGTGTGTGTGTGTGTGTATGTGTGTGTGTGTGTTAGACTAGAGAGAGGGAGAGGGTGGGGAGGCTCTTTGGTAAGAGCCTTTGCTTGTCCTCCATGAAGAAAATGCCCTTAAATCTGCTCATTGCCAGCATACACTGATAACCCTGAAATACACACACATACAAACAAACAAGATGTTGATGAAGATGATGATGATGATGATGATGATGATGATGATGATGATGATGATGAACACACACACATGAATGTACACACAGACAAAGGACAGGCAGGTTTTAGACAAAGAGGTATAAACATACACACCCAGGTCAGGATGGAGAAGAAGCAGAAAGCGATGGTGGCTCTGGCGGCGTCGGTGCCCTGGGCCAATGGCAGCTCGTCTGGTGAGGTAGCCTGCCACTGATTGGCCAGAAAACAGAAGCCAACGAACCACAAGAAGCATGCAAGGCCTGGAGGCGGGACACAGAGGGGTCAGAAAAAAAAGGCAATGTGCAGCATCTTTTAAATCTCCGAAAAACAAACGTTCTTTTATCAGAAAGCTTACACTGATTTTACTTTATTTTCAAAATAGAATATCATTATTTATTTTTACTTGGAATATCTTTTTCTTTTATGTTCTCAAATTGTTATCAGTGGGAACAACACCATAATAGTCTACAGCCTTAGTAGAAGTTCTGTGAGGCTCAACTTAGGCACAGCATTACTTTGAGCTAAATGCTAACGTCAACACGCGACAATGCTAAAAAAAACATTAGCAGTTTTAACTTTAGCCATCTTTGTTTAGCCTGTTTGCATGCTTACATTTGCTTATTAGCACTAAAGTTTAAAGTATTTGAACTGATGATGGCGCTAGATGATCTTTGGCTCACCAAAGTTAATACAATCTACCTTCTGTGGACCATGAATGATCATACAAAATGTTGTGCTAATCCCTCCTGCAGCTGTTGAGTAGGCTGGTGGTTGTTTGTGAGTATTGAGGTTTTGATAGAGCCATGGTGGTTTCCCCCTGTTTCCAGTCTTTGTGCTAATCTAAGCTAACCAGCTGCTGGCATATTTACCGTACAGACATGAGAGTGGTATCGTGCATTCCTGTGAACAACACTGTAATGTTGCAGCTGATAAATACCTAATTTGAAGTACATTATGTACTTTATCTGTTGGGCAGTGTGTGAATTTCCCCTCCTAGGGATCAATAAAGTTTTACCTACATTTTTTAATACTACATCCTAATTTATTTGTATATTATATTTTGTATCATTAATTGGGATCTGCAAAGTAACAACTTACTTAAGTTGTCAAATGAATTTAGTTCAGTAAAAACTTAATTATTTGCCACTGAAATGTAGTGGCATAGAAGTATAAAGATACCAGAAAATGGAAATACTCAAGTCAAGTACAAGTATCTCAAAATTGTACTTAAGTACAGTAAGTTAAGTGAATACATGTTAGTTATTTGGTGTGTATATTATGTACCAGAGAAGACGAGGTCCAGCATTACAGCCCGTCTTCTTTCCTTGACGCTGCTGATGGAGGGGAAGTAAACGTCCAGGATCAGGAAAAAGATGCAGCCCATGAAACAGGCCACGCCCACGGTAACACCATAGTTACAGGCATCGGCATTGTTGTTAAAGACGCACAGCAAGCGCTCGCTGCCGATGTTGATGTAGCCCTCGTTCACGATGCAGCTGAACACCACCATGGAGAAAACCTGCAGGGGAAGACACGCGAGCTGTTTTATTATTGTAACAGGTAGAAGAGAATGAACTCACACTGGTGTTTGAATGCCTTTCATTCCTCATACATACCACACACACACACACACACACACACACACACACACAAACCTCAGCTTCTGTTCAAGTGTGTGTGTGTGTGGATGACATACAAAGATACACGTCTCTTAGTTTTAAAGGGTAAGTTCATACAAATTACAAAAAAATAAACAAAAAAGCATATTTTACCAATGATTGGCAAAGTTTTACTGATTTAACATTAGAATAAGTGCTGTGGACTCGATTGTTATAACATAGTCATCCAGTTAGGAGAGGTGGAGATTAAGCAAGATTTCTTAAAGGGTCAGTGCCCCCAAACTACAACCATTCTCTATGTGTTCTTACTGGTATAGGCATGCAGACAGTTTCAGTTTTATTTGCAGATATTTTGAGATATCCTCAAGTAACATTGTTTCTGTGAGGGCTCATTGCATTTTGAGTTTTTCAAATGCACAATACTTCTGTTTTGCTTCACAAAAGAGGGCCTCAATGTTGGATGCCCTACCCTCAAGTTAGTTAGGTAATTTTATAAAATTATAATTTATTTAAGAACTATGAAGACCTCACATTGGGCTTTTTGGAAATTGCGATGGACATTTTTCACTATTTTTATGCCTTTTATTTTATAGAGAAAATAATTATTGGACTAATTGACAAAATAATTGGAATTATAATTGATAATGTACACAACTGTTAGTTTTAGCCTTACTTTCCATTTCGGAAAACAATAAGCGGAACATATTAACAAATACATTTGCAGACATCAAATCATCCCAATAATAATGGCCAAACAGTGAGTACCTCAAGAGTATCAGTGTCGGATATCTCATTAAATAAAACATCTCACAAACCTCATTTGGCAATGTTTTGCAATTTGGGTGAACTAATCCCTCTAGAATATGGTTACTTCATCCCTTTAGAAACTGGACGCCATTATCAGCAACCTAACCGCACAATATTGACAATGAAGGACTGTCAACAGTATGCACCACATTTTGATTTACCAATCTTTAGATATCTCTGTCAGAGCTGAAACGATTAGTCGAGTAATTGATTGAAAATAATCACAACTATTTTATTAACTGATTCATATTTTTAGACGTTATTCTGGCAAAAAACGCTAAACATTTCGTGGTTCCTGCCTCTCACTTGTGAATATTTGCTGCTTTTCTTTGTTGAGTTAGGGTCCTTTTTCACATTTTGTAGACAAACAATTAATCAATTGAGAAAATGATTGGCATTATTAATTGATCATGAAAATAATGGCTCTTCGGAGCCTTTATCTCTACAGCAATTCATTTTAATGTATTTTTATTATTTATTGTGCTAATCTGATCCAAGTTGTACTATCTGTTTTTTTTTGTTTTTTTTTCTTCCTCTTGACTTGGGTTTGCTTTTATGGATGCATTTTACTTTGTTTCCGTTTATTTACAGGAGCACTGCCACCATGGTTATGACAAATCACGTTGAGCTGAATTAAATTATGAGAAACAGAGATAGACAGAAAGAGGCGGGTTATCGTGTGATTCTGTTAACTTGCTATGCCTCCTTTAAAACCCAAAATTGTTCCTTCAGTGCACATTACATGCTGTTTGGTGACTCACAGCTGCACAGCATCGCACCAGAGAGACAGATAGAGAGGTGTTACATTCTGCTCAGGGGGCATTCAAATCCAAAGCGCTATCGAGACACAAAGAAGCTCCAGATAAACATATGGTAATCAGACACTGGTCCTCGAGCTCCAAGCCAGAAGCTGCATCTCTAAAATCATTTATATTTATTAGACCGAGCTTCACAACAGAGATTCAATTCAAAGATACTGAGCCTTTAAAAAAAAAAGAAAAAAAAAAAAAACCTACACATTTGTATGAATCCGGAGAAGAAAAAAAAAAAAAAAGACACAAAGGCAGAGCGCGAGAGACCCAAACAATGTGAATGGGAGAGAGACAGAGAGAAAAGGGGGGTGGGGGGGTGCAGGGGGTGCAGGTAGGCCTGTCCATTGATGTCTACCCACACGTTGCAGAGGGAGGCTTACTTACCCACGACATCAGTCTGAGGATGGTCCGGGGATGCGTGAAGAAGGCGACCGGATCGAAGGCGACGCTCCCGGCCTTGGCGGCGCCGTACGCTCCCGCTGGCTGCATCCTTCCGGCAGTGAGCAGCCCCGACGCCCGTGGAGAGAACGAGAGGAGACGGACAGAGAGCTGCGCGGCGCGGCGTCCTCCTCCTCCAGCCTCCGTGTGAAGTCACACCGCGTCACCGGGAGCACATCGGCGCTGCACCGCAGAATTTGAACTGTCAATTATCATTATGTTATTATTTACGAGTTCATCCTTGTTTGTTTTTTTTGTTGAATTATTATTATTTTTTTTCGATGTTAGGCTGATGGAGTAAAAATAACGTAAAGCTATAATTTCCTATTCCAGGCTTTTATTATAATTTAGATTCTGAGCGATATGTTTCCATTAGTTGATAGATGATGACAAACGTGTCATCGTTTGACAAACTAACGTTTTTAAACTACAGATGTTAAGCAAAATGATAGTTAAAAGATATTCAAATTTCTATTTTTACACAAACAAAGAGTTTTGACAAAGGGCATATCAGCAGGGCTGCAAGTGATAAGCCAAAACCCCAAAGATCCTCTACAATTTTTTTTTTTTTTTTACAGATTATTTATTCAGTTCACATGAACATTTAAATGCAGTTTCAAAACAATGCCACACTGGAAGGAATAATGCACTCTGGTGGGAAAACAATGAATATTTTTAAATCGTTATTTCGGTGCCTGAAAGTTTTTAAATTAAAATATATTATATCTAAAAGTGCTGGCTATAAGGCCAACACTAGTTAGAAGGATCAATTCGGTGTTGGTCTCTCTGGATTTGGTTACTAAAACTAAAACTAAAATATTGATTAACCTTTAACATAAACACATAACATTACAATATGTGATTAGTGTATTGTATGTTTTTAGTGTGTTATTTTATATGATCATTTTAATCGTGTCTTTGAGAACTATGAAAAACATTATTATTATTATCAAATATATATTAATAGTATATAATAGTCCTTTGCTGTTTTTTTAATGCAACCAAGATATGAGCAGGACCTTTTACAGAATACATTTGTCAGCGCTCTCTGGTGGACAAACTGAAATAGGAACATTGTGCCGAAGTAACATCAAACGCATCTTTACCGTTTCTGTGCTGCAAATTTTTGTTATCGGCCGACACATACGATATATCTGAAGATAAAATTGGCCGATAATATCAACCATGGTGATTTATCGGTCGAGCTCCGTATGTTTTTATTATTAGTCTACATTTCTGTCGAGAACCTATTTGCTTAAATAAATAAAATGTCTTGAAACCATCAGAATTTTTAATCGAATACTTTATTGGATTTGATTGGACAGTTAACGACAGCTTGGTTGAGATAAAACCAGATCTGTGTTTACTGACTAAAAGGTATGACACACAAACTCTCTCACACACACACACACACAGACACACACTACTCTCTTTGTTTCTGTATCAAAGCTCGTCTTTGGTTTTGTTGGCTTTTTTTGCATCTTCAGCTTTTGCAGCCTCGATGTACTTCCTCCTGTCTTCATCCTCCTGGAGACACGAAAGAAAGAAGTTTATTTTTAACAGAGATAAAAAAAGGCAGACACACACACACACACACACACACACACACACACACACACACACACACACACACACACACACACGATGTTGATGGGGCTATAATTTACCTGAACTCTGTCTTTTTTGGCTTTCTCCATCTCTTTATCTAGAAACTTCACCAGGTCCTTCACCTTCCTCTTACCAGTATAAACCACCATCTGACAGGAACACAGACATCACATACTGAACATTATCACCCCCATATGCGTCAAGTCCCCCCCACGGAGCAGCGATAACACATATAATCCATCATTTTCAGCAGGCATTTGACAATAATTAGGTTATTTTATGCATAAGGCTCAGAGGGATATATTACAGTGTCTGTAAAACACAAAGAATCATTAATATGCTCCTTACTCTTTCAGCATATAGAGCAGGGAACAGGCAGAGTGATGGGTAGCCGCCCTGCATTGACATGTTGATATCATTGGCTGAGGCGTCGATGCGAGCCACGACTACGTCCTGTCGCTCCTTCAAGGCCTCGGCCAACTCCTCCCACAGTGGAAAGAGAGCCTGGGACTCCGTACTGTAGGGAAGATCTGAAATACACATTAGGTAGTAAGAGATTTATACCTATATGTGGCAACAGACACAAGTAGCAACATAGAAAATTGTGGAAAGCTTAGAAAACAACAAAAGTCTTCATTAACACAGCAGGCAAATGATAAAAAAAAAGTAGTGTAGGAACCAGGATGCATGGATTTGTTGATTTCAAGGTCAAATGACATCTTGGGGCCAATTTATTTGGTTGTATATTTAAACCTGCATTAATTAAAAAAAAAATGTTGCCACTTGGGGACAACAAAACAAGCTAAAAAAATCACAATATTCAGTGTTGATGAAAGCAAATCAAAACAATAAAGTGGCTGGAAAATCCTAATAATGAGCTGAAAGATGCTAAAACGCTCTTGAAATAAAAATAATAATAATTTACATACAGAATAAGACAAAAACAGTCTTGTTGGGGTTAAAGCCGACTTTCTCCAGAGTCATTCCCACCAGCTCCTTGACCGGCGTTTTGTCCCATCCTTCAGGCATCGGCTCACTCTGCATCTTAGGCTGTTACATAAACACAAACACGTTATTTATATCAGCCTGTTTCAAGCTGTTTCTCCAGTTCCTGTTATATGTATCACACACTGAATGAGAGTGAAGGTTACCTTAGCCTTGCCCTCCAGGTAGGACTGGCAGAATGTTTTCATGGTCTGTACATCCAGGGTCTCAGAGGGCAGGTGATAGGTCACATGGTCCGTCAGGTTGACCAGTCGGATCAGAGGAGCCTCGAAGTCCCGAACCCGGAAGTACTCCATTATCCTGCCGTTACGAGGCTCATCCACGTCCACCCACACAAACAAAATCTGAACACACGTACACATGCAAAAGGTGAAGTAGTCCATCGGCTTATTCTAATATGTGTTTCAGGGCTGCTGTTTGGAAAAAAATAGTTTGGTTTCTACCTTCAACCTGAACGCTTCCGCAGCACCATTGAAGGCAGAGTGGAGCTCTTTAAAGGCAGCAGAGCTTTTGTTGACAAACAGCAGGGCGTGGTTTAACACAGGTGAGGTTAATATCCGAGTGGCTGTCTGCGAGAGAGAGAATAACATAAATGCATCTCAATTAACAGGATGAGTTTATGTGTGTGCGAATATAATCTCAGCATATGCAAACTGTCGAAATAAATATCAGTTGCGTTGATATACGGTGCCTTGCCCTGGGGAATTCAACTTTTTTGTACGTTGCCAGAGGGGTTTTTCATAGCAAGTGGAATGAAGACACTTAATTTATGTCTACAGCACAGTTTCCATCTGGTTAGTTACACTGCTTGAATTCATGTTTAGTTTTTTGTTTTTTTAATTAATTATCAAAATATAAAAAAGGTCTACAGAGAGCTCTCTAAGTTTCTTTCAGTGTCAACTAAACACACAAAATCTTGCTGAAATATCCCGAAAGTTACCCCACATCTATAGTTTGCACATTTGGCTGCTTACAATAATCCATCACAATTGCATCCATCCTTCAGTCCCTCAGAGAGTGAGCCTTTGATTCTGTTGTCGTACAAATTTGTCGTACTATATTTCTGACTTAACACTAAATATATGTAATAGTAATATTTCAAATATGAAAAAAATCCACAAAATCAAGTGAAGTGTTTGGCCTAAAAAGAGGTATTTAAACCTTCACACAAACTAACAACGGCTATGGAAATTTGTAAATGTATGAAAAAGGTGAATTAACCGATTTCATTAGAGTTTGAATGTAAAAACCCACAGAACATTTCCAGATTGGGAAGTAGAGCAGTTATACAGTATGTGTGTGAAAATGTACTATGCATCTAATACTCTACCTGTCCTGTGTACTCAGTGACTGGGTCCATCTGGTAGACAGTGATAAAAATGATCAGCATCTCTTTAGATGTCTCAGGCGTCATTTTGTAAGCCTGGATGAGCTTAGACTGCAGCAGACACACAAACAAACAGACAGACAGACAGACAGACAGACAGACAGACACACACAAACAAACACAGGTAAGAAAGCAATGAATGAATTAATATATTCTACCAGCTTGATGTGATGGTTCCATTATTTAAATCCAATCCCTTTTATATCCAAAATGCAAAGGATTGAGTCAGCACTAAGAAAACACAGAGACAGACAAATACAGCCATCTGTCGGAGGCTCATGTTGTAATTTAAAGTACCTTTTTCAACAGCAGTACAACATCATCTGTGAGACCATATTTGGTGATAACTTCTTTGTTCTGCGTCACAGCAAAGTTAACATCGGGAAGGTCGACCGCTGCATTGTAAAACATTTGGACGTACTCGTGATTCAGCTCCTGCACACACACACGCGCACACACACACACACACACACACACACACACACACACACACACACACACACACACACACACACACACACACACACACACACACACACACACACACAGTTATTCAGACAACTGATTGACAAAAGTGAAAAGCTGAAAAATTAAACAGATGGTTTTTACCTTAAAGAAGCCAACCACCGTCAGCTCCTCTGAGACCTCTGATTGGCTAAGATCAGCGATGAGGTCAGCAGCAGACCCTGCTCTCCTTTTCAGCCAGGTTAAGATGGACGCCGAGCTGTGAGGAACTTCATCACAATCCAGGAAAACAAATCATTTTCATCCATTATATTGAAGAAATAATTGCTTGACATTGAAAAGCTGCATATTTGCTTTCTTGCCAAGAGTTAGATGAGAACAATGATTTCCCTCTCATACGAGTGTTAACTATTGAGCTGGATCCAATATTAGCCTAGCTTAGCATAAAGACTGGAAACCCGGGGGAAACAGCTAGCATGGCTCACTTCAAAGAAGAATACGAAGCTCACTGGTTGACATGTTATGTCTCATGCATTTAATCTGCATACAAACAGAAATGTGAGAACAACAAGCTCTTTGTGAGTCTTACGTGCTGTAATTATTTCCTGGCAACCTGTAGCCAGGTGCTGCGACTTCCTGGAGTCTCTGTTGGCTGCCTGGAAACCTCACCTGACAAGACTCGAGGATTAAACAAACGAGAAATGACATGTTGAGAGAGTCATGCTAGCTGTTTCCCGCCTGCGTTTATGCTAAACTAAGCTAATCCTCTCCCAGTTGTGGTCGACTTACTATTCAAACATGAAAGAGGTATCAGTTTTCTCCTCTGACTCTTAGTAAGAGTCAAGGGCGATGGGAGGGAGGGGCTAGCAGTGCCTTAAGCTACAACATACTATATGTTTAGAATATTTGGACGTACCAGGACAAGTCACAGGGTTGTGTTTGTCTCCAGAAAGGTACAGCCTGATTGTGGCGAGGCCTGTCACATTGAGTTCTTTAGCCAGGTCTTTCTCTTTTGCCACATCAACCACGGCCAGTTTGACCTCTGACCCCTGAAGCTCTGCAGCAGCGCCTTCGAACGCGGCTGAGATACGATGGCCTTCTCCAGAAAGAGAAGCATCTACACACAGAAACACACACAGTTAGTACATTCACTCCAGTACTACTTTACTTGTACATGCTGAGCTTTACATTATTTTGATAACTTTAGTTGCTTTCCAGATTTAGATATATAATACGTAATAATACAAACTACACACACAAGTGAAATTCACAAGCTACCCAGCAGTATATACAGTTATATGTTCATAAAACATATAATTTACCTCCTCCATCAGCTGCATAATTAAAGTGATGAACAAATAATTCCATCATTAGTTAAAATCCTGTGAATTAATATAATTCTGAAATGGGCCATTGTGCAAAATGAGTAGTTTTAATTTTGGTACTTTAAGTATAGTTTGTTATTCCTTTTGTAGTTTAGTCACATTTAAAATGCATGATTTCTTTACTTTTACTTAAATTAAAGATCAGAGTACTTCTTTCACCACTGATGGTAAATCAGGATATGGTGAATATGCTGAAGTCCAAAGACACTTTTCAAACCGTTAAGCAGCTCTTTTGGTGTCATTGCTTTTGAGACAATATATAAACATGTAGATCAAGTTGTGTGTGTCTTTGTGTGGAACTTACAGAAGTGCACCAGCAGCTGCTTATATTTTCTCAGTGACCTGTTGAAATTTCCTTTCTTCAGCTGTAGAACTTCATCCTCCTCGGGGGGTTGTTTGTCAGCGGCGACAAACACACAGAGGCAGAAGGCCGTCACCCCCAGCAGCAACAGCGTCTTCATGACGGTTCACCTACAGACTGACAAACTGCACACTGGAGCAATCTTGACACAAAGGTATGAAGTAAGTGGTGAAATGAAGGGCTCATATGTGTGTGTGTGTGTGTGTGTGTGTGTGTGTGTCAGTGCTGAGCTGGTAGTTGTGAATACTTTTGTTATCAGCCGACTAGACCCACCAGTCTGTTGCTGATTAACTTCCCTATCTTAGCCCTGCTGGATCTCTGCTATTGGCTGCTGCTCATATCAAGTATATCACTAATATCTAAATACCCTTTGCCTAACACTGTTAGCCTCAGCAAGGTCAAAATGGAAGCATGTACTCACCAAACACATGCTCAGACATATGCAAGATTGCACAAATGTTACAAAAATGAAACACCTTCACAGCTGCATCAAAGTAACCAAGATCATATTTATTTCCCTATCAACATGATAGAATGGTACAAAGTATAACAACATTTTGATAAAAAAAAAAGAAAGTCAAACTTGGCAGGGAAATTGAGTGTCACACATTACTACAACAACGACAGGGTAAGCAGGTGCGTTAATTAGTCATTGCATTGGAGTGCATAGACTCAGAGGCACAGGCACCACACATGTCCTCCAAACACAACCCCGTTTTCTACACCTGGTTTTCACATCAAGTCCATTTCACAGCAGAAGTTAAGGGTTCAACAGAGATCTCAGTTTTTATTTATTTTCCCAAATCCTGTTTTTTTTGGGACATTCCAGGGAATTTGAATCAAACTTCTGTTGTGTTTATTTATTTTAAGAATGGCCTTTAGTATATCAAGTCTATATCATCAAAGAAATAGCTCACCAGTTTAGGAAATACGCTAATATGGGTTAGAGGAAAATATTCATACCATACTCTCATATAGTATCTGTCTGCTAGATATGAAGCTAGAGCTAGGAGAAGGTTAGCTTAGCATAAAGACTGGAAACCGAGGGAAACAGCTAGCTGGGCTCCGTCCAGAGGTAACAAGGTCCGCCTACCAGCATCTCTAAAGGTCATTAATGAATACTGTGGCAAACCAGGGGGAAAAGCTGAGGAGACACAGCAAAGGGGGCGGATCCCCAAACTCAGGTTGGGGCAGGTGATAGAGGGAGTCTATTATCCAGTGCAGGTGCTGCAGCTACTAGGCACGTGGCATTGGTCACACCTGCAGCCCGTCAGTTAATTAGACTACGAGGATCTCCTGAACCTCTCGAGAGGAGCGGCATCGGACGGGAGGTGATCCAGCGGATTCACCTCTCGCCTCTCCTCTGCCCACACAGGACGAAGGAACCGTCTCACACCGGGTGTAGACCAAAGGACAAAGACCCCGACCGGGAGGAATCTTTTGTTGAGTTTGACCCCATCCCCCTTTACCCTAACATATTTATTAAAGGACACTTTTTGTTACGTGATTACTGTCTCTGAGTCTCCTGTTTTATTCCCGAATCTTGCCTCCACGTCCCCCCCGGGTTGCCACAATACGTAATATCACGTTGTGTATATCTCATGTTAACAAAAGCTCCACACACACACACACACACACACACACACACACACACACACACACACACACACACACACACACAGCTAATTTAGACTATTTTCTGGTGTGACAAGTAGGTTCGGTAGCCATCTGGGAATAAAGCAGCTTCCAGCCTTTATGCAAAGTTAGTCTTTTTTCCCCCAAGAAATAACGCAGAGTAAATCTATGGCATTAAATTGAATTGGACAAAAAATAAGTTCGAAGATATAATATAATCGACCTAATTGGATGGAGTTGTGCATACGGTAAGTGATTTACCAAAGTATGTATCACGGCAATATGAAAATAAAGACCCCGTAAGCACAGTACACAACCCTAACTGAAGAGTTTTGTTTCTCAACTCATCATAAATCAAATTATAAATCTATCAATATGAGTAAACTTTACTGAAGTAAAAACATTTGATGGCAACAAAAAACTTTGTTTAGTTATTGTCTTGTGTAACTCTTAAAAGTATTAAAAGTTCTGTCAATCAATCTAAGTTGTTAGGTTCCTTACAACTTAAGTTGTAAGTCTGTTAATATTTGACAGATTGTACTTTAAAGGCCCTTCACGCCCACACAGGTGAGCTCACTCCTCTGGTTGATTAGACCAGGTCCACTGGCATATACTAACAAAGTCTTATTTGAACAATTTTTAAGTCAATCACTTGTGTGGGTTTATCTTAGATGTGCAGGGCCTTTAAAATAATAAATATGCAGAAAAATAAATAAGAGCACGTTAAGTCAATGCGTTTTCCAAAAGTCTTTGTTTGCTTTACCAAATACAATCATGTCTGCTATTGTCTGGACAAGTTTCCTCCTTCATCATTAGAGTACACATACATGTAAGTTTTATATACATTTCTAAAAAGACACATGACAAAGATTTTGTTCTTCTAGTATTTAAATATACTGTAGAAAAAAAAAAACATAAACACAACTATGAATTAAGTCCCTGGATGATGTGTTGACACATGATGTGTTCATCATAAATGTCCTCTGTGTTGTCTGCACTCTGTAATGCTGTAAAGCCTTATAGTTAAAGAAAAATCATATTAAAATTAAATATTTTTGGTATTATATCATCACCCCCTGTAGGTTAAAATATGGAAATAGTTTCCTTCATAGTGAAAAGCAGCAGCGGAGTTTGAATTCCCACAGATTCAAACTGTGTCGAGTTTTTACAGCAAAAGACTGTCAAACAGCATAAGCCACTCCTCTGTCCTATATCACTATGTTTAGTGAGTACTGTATATATATATATATGTATTAGATCACACACTTATCATCACCTAAATACATTCATGCTTCCCCGTGTAGCTCGGGCAGTGAGCTGTTTACATTCCTAGCTTATGACAAACTGGTATTTATCCCCGTTGTGACAAAAATACAAGTGGCATGGGTACAAGAGGAGCCATATTAATCCTGACGGTGTCACCTTACGTGTACATGCAGTTTGTTTTTACAGTATGGGCAGGAATGATGTGCGTCTTGTAGACCTTCTATCATGAACGGAATCAGACAGCAACCGCAGATCAACCTGAAACAAAGCACACACGTGCACACACACACACACACACACACAATACAAGATGTTAAAGCTGGTTTGGCTCTCTGATGTTAAATACTCATGCATATGTGTGTGTGTGTGTGTGTGTGTGTGTGTGTGTGTGTCTTTTTCTCACCCCATGAATGTGAGAAGCATGCACGCGCACCAGGCGCCCCTTCCAGACCGGTGTGTGACTTTAGTGGTGACAACGTTGCCGCAGTGTGGGCAGCGTACCACACCAGGGACGTCTCCCAGATGCGACACTGAGATGGGAACAGGCGGCGGCTGCGTCGTCACTACTGCTGGCTGAGAGTGTCGCCTGCCAACTGGTATTCAGAAGGCACGGCACGGACAGGAGAGGATGTCAGAGACCAAGATATTAAATATTAGTGTCATCCACACAGTTGGTTTATTTAATTAAGATTGATGGTAAAGATGTAGCTTCAGTACTTGGTGTAACTGGATGGATTATGGTTCCATGGTTGTGTGGCACAGTCAGTATGGGAAAACGATCCGGCTGGATTGTGACTAGGAAAAAAGAAATATGGCCACATTAAATTTGTATAAGCATCTTTTTCTCTCACTCCAGAATAAGCTAAACTGTACGAAAGCAACCAGACACATACACAGTCTCCTCCCACTGGCTACACTCTGATGAACAGTTATTCAGTCATACAATGTCAATAACCCTCTAATACCAAAATACCTACTGCTGCCATATTTACAGTTTTTAATGCACTTTTCTTTGTGTTTGTATAATCTGTCACTGTCCAAATAAATCCTACATGCAATATTTACAGTATATAGTCTTCTTTACGTGTACGTACTATACATTATCATACAGATCATGTAATTCCATTCAATATTTATTTCTTTGCACTTTTTGTGCAAATTTGTATCATTTGGCTTGTATACAGATGTTTTATTTCTTATTTTATTGCTGTTCAATGGTGTTTTATTATATGTTTTTCATACTATTTATATATGCACCCATATCTCACTACTCGTGTACATAACAGTTCTGCCTATTCTTTATCTTTACCTGTCCAGCTTTGTCATCCATGTAGCTGTTATTTCTATTTCTATGTAAGCACATTGAGAGAGATGAGACAATTTCCTTGTATGTGGATGTATACTTGGCCAATAAAGGTGATCCTGATTATAAAACTCGGGGATAAACCATGCTTTATGACGATGTAAGCCAGCCCAGGGAGGGCTGGGGAATATGAACATGTGGGATGTGTGTGATAACTGTGATCGCTTATTTTAATTGCACATCAGAGCTGTTGTCATGAATCTGTATTCATCTTGATTTTGTCAGAAGACGTCTTTCTCGACCACGAAATAATGATTTAGTTAGGTGGGCCGTCTCTCCCACTCTTCACCAGATGTTTGCTGTGAGGAGATTTAGTCGTTTTCATGTTGTTTAGGCGTTTCTCTACGGACTGACGTCCCTACAGAAACGACATGGAAAGGCCAACGTGGACGCGACACATCTCCACACAAAAAAAGGGCGTTTTAAAATTTAGACAGCTTAATGTGGACTTAGTTTCAGTCTGTGTCATCATGTCCACACTAAGCAGTTAGATCTCTGTCCACATTGAAACACCTGAACAACAGAAAAAGCTCTTCCTCGTCGTCCTCCTTTTAGCTGTAAATCAACATCATCACAGCCAACACGCGGTCAGCACTGGGACAGACGGCCTGGTTACTTTGCTCCGTCTCAGCTCCTTAGAACTGCTTTATTATTTATGAATTTTCTAATTCATCCATCCTGCATACTATTTTAAGAAAGATCCGTTTTCGGGGGGGGGGGGGGGACACAAGCTTTGGACAGAGGGCAGAGAAACAAGCGATGCATTTTCAAATTTAGCCGACTTGATGTGGATGTATAACGAGGTGTGAAATAAATGGGGAAAGAGAGACCAGTGATGTTTTATCTCACCTGCTTCTCGATAGGTGGGAGGAGGTGTTGGGGGCGAGTGGAGGGAGGCGTGGTAGGAGGGGGGAGGGAGGATGTTGAATGCTGCTGTGCCCAGAACAGAAGGGTGTAGACTGGCCTCCTCATACGAAGGGGGTTCCATCAGGAGATCATCCAGTCAAACAGGAAGCTAGCGAGAGAGAAAATGAAATGAAGTTCGATCTTAACTTATAATTTGGAAGTGTTAATTTATCTGTTAGTTTGCAGGATCTTAAAAACTATTTAAATGAAATTATAAAAGTTACAGAACAAGAGACTAAGCATTAAATATCATTATTAAGCTTGGAAGTAGTAATTTTACAAATTACCTGTGTCCTCAACTGGATCTATATCCACACCGAAAACTAATTGCTTGTTGTTTGACTAAATAAATACGAAGTAACTCATTGTCCATTTTGTTGGACAATCAAAATGCACCAGTGGTCACGGCATCCACTCGGAGGGAGTCAAAGTCATAAAGGAGTCAGTGGACGACCGGAGAAAGATCATCTCCATCAGATACTGAACAGGGCCTTTGAAAAGGAGTTTAAAAGCCAGTAAGTTAAGATAATTTTGTCAAACAACAAGCAATTTTGTTTTTTTTGGTTGTTTAGATCCAGAATCTTTTTAAGGATTTCATTACATTGAACCTTTTAATGAAGTGTTGCACTGAGTTCATTTAAACTAATCAGAAATACGTGTCACATGCATGTCGATCACATCATGTAGATCCGGACTCTAGTTGCAGATTTTCTATTTAGATTTTCTATTCATGTGCTCCACCAAGTGCTTTCTTATTCTGAAGCACGTTGCCCGTTTTCAGTGTACCCGTAATAAAACGACTTCTTTCCACCAGAACGGTGAATGTGAGGACAATGAACATAGGCAGCTCGGCGGCGGCTGTCACGTTGCTGCAGTTGAAACCAGCAGCTCTGATTTTGTTGTGGGAGTAACCGGTATCATCTCCTCCCTCCACTGCTACAGATTGAACAATAGAGAGAGGCATGCTTGGGATCTCAGTGTGTTCACCAGTCTGAACTCGTAAAGGGTTTAAAGTGACAGTGCCAAAACAACACAACACACACGGTGGCATTTTTGTTTAGTTAGTACACAGACAAAGTAGACGTCATGTCAATTTTGTCTCAATTACTTAAGTTAAAATGTAAAAATCTCTTAAAAAAATATTGGCAATTTCATCTCTTCGTCTGGTGCCAATACTGTATAGACTGAGGACTAATCAGGAACACTTTATATATACAAGAACATATTTTTACTCTCATTAGATTGATGTGAAGTACCTCCATGTTTGCAGATCTTGTACACAAGTAAACAGAGTGTTAAAATACTGTTACAAGTACAAGTCCCGCATTCAAAATCTTACTTAAGTAAAAGTACATAGTAACAGCATCAACATCCAGTGAAAGTACCAACTAATTACACAGAATGGACCGTTTAAAAATAATACCTATCATTTCACTGGATTGTACTGTTGGGAAGCCTAGTCCATAATAATACATCATCAATTATTTGTTGATGTAGATTTTTGAATTATTAATCTGAATCTACAAAGTGATTAGCAACTACAGTTGTCAGATAAATGTAGTGGAGTAGAATTCAAAGAAGCATAAAATGGAAAAGTACCGCAATATTTTACTTAGTCACATTCCACCGCTGCATTATGTACTACTACTTATTATTGTACGTCATACTATCACCTTAACACAGCGCAGAAGCTCAGTTAAACACTCAATATAAATTCAAAATAACACAATGTCACTATCGTATGAACACAGTTAAGCTGAGTCATGTGATACCACATCACTGCTCATCCAAAATATGCCTTAATGACAGTCAGTCTCAAAACAACAACAGCATCAGAATCAAACACACCTGAAACCAACAGCGTCAGCCTTCAAACACACCTGCTGAATGCAGCCCAGTAATTCTTGCTCACATGGGACTTCTTCTCTCATGCAAACAGAGCCGAAGCCGCGGGATCTGATCCCAACAGGAGCAGACCTGCCTCTGGCATAAACAAACCACCCGTTGAGAGTCGTACGTGTCCTCCGTTCGCTGATTAAACAGTGTGATGTGTGAGGTATATCAGAGCAGTGGTCTTACCGTGGCTATGTGAGGGAGCTCGGCTGGCAGGAGGAATCATGTCCAACGTTGGTGACAACAAAGCCTGTTGAACCTGTTCTGCTCTGGAATTAGAAATATTTTACTTCCCTGAAAACCAAACCCTCTCTTCTTGTTTCCACTGCACAAACTTTCCCTACGAATCTGCTAACTCATTGTCTCGTGGCACTTTATTTATAGAACAGCAATTACCAAGACATGACATGCTTGGAATATATATATTTTTTTTTTATCAAGAAATAAAATGGATTTAAGATTGTGGATATAAAAGTATGAACTGGATATCTGTGCAGTAATTGTTTGAAAAGCTACAAGTGAAAATGAAAAAAAATAACTTAATATCTTTGTAGAAAACTTAAATAAAAACTTGTACAAACAAGTGATTATCTGTGAGTATTTGCATTTATAGATGTTACAAAGTAATCACCAAATATTCACAATATCTTGATTTAAAATATTTTATAATTTATATTTATAATGGGAATTCTTTATCATATTCTTTATGAATTGTTGCACTAAAGACTTTTATTCATTCCGCCTTTTTTTTTACTTTACTCTTATTTACTATGATTTAGTTATAAGCTATGGAAGCCCCAATGTGTTCAACATGTAATATATAAACAAATAAATGAATAAATATGAAATAATCACATGACTAGATTGTGTACATTTTTTAAACTCAACTAATTAGCAGGAATTACTATTTCATTATTCTTATTTCCCTAATAGAGTTTTATAGGAGTTCATATTCACATAAAAATATAATTTTTTAATTCTCTGCATTTATTTATTTCTATGAAAATGCTGATGTAACCGCCATCTCGCCTTTCAGGTCATATTTAATAAAAAAAGAAAAATGTCATATCATATTAAATGTGTTATCTTAAACATTCAGATTTAACAAAACTGTCATTCCCTTGTTACCATTCGATATGGGACAAAGATTAAAGGTAAAAGATAACCTTGATTTGAACTCTAAACAATAAAACTGAATTACAACATTAACAAAAAAAAAAAAAAAAAGTTATTCTGCTGCTTTGTGCTAATTAGCAAACTAACATCAGCATGCTAACACGTTAAACTAAGATGGTAAACATACCTTCTGAACATAAACACACGAGCGTTGTCATTGTGAGCCCGTTAGCATGCTGATGTTAGCATGCCGATGTTAGCATGCCGATGTTAGCATGCCGATGTTAGCATGCTGATGTTAGCATTTAGACTCACGGAGCTGTGGACTCTTATAGTCTCGTTAGACTGTCTCTTGGTACTCACACTAACGTACTTTTTGCTAATTACCGTGAATACATATTAAAACTGTTATTTATGTTTGTCTCTTGCTTCTTCTTAATCTATGTTCTATGTTCTCAGAAAATGCACTGATGCAGCTCCTTTGATCGTTCCAACATTATTTGCAACACTTATCTCCGTCTCGTCGATGTCACGTAGGAATGAGAAACAAAACTGTGTTTATATCTTTTAATCTACTTCCTCTTGAACATAGTCACTCTATTGCTTTTGTAGATCTTTGTTTCTTCATTTTGTTCCACTCCCTTTCCATTTGTTTTCATCACCTTTAGATCTCATCCTTATCATATTTTCCCCTCTTAATTGATTTTCCACTGTTGACCTTCATGGCACATGCAGATGCTTCTGATTCCTTTATCACATAGCTATCTCGTATGTTAAACTTACTTATGTTTTTCATCACTTTGAAAAGTCAGAAAGAGTCCCAGTCAAACTTAACGATGTAACTTACTTGTTACAAAAACGTGTCTTGATTTTTATTCATGAGACATTCAGAGAAATTACATGTAATATTTACACACAGTGACTATTGTGTTGTAGAAAATCATGTTAAGTATCAAGACAAAGCTAAACAGAGTTTAAAGCCCATTCAAAATAGTAATGAGTAGCTACATATTTATGTTTGTAACCAAATTAATTTTATTAAGAAAAATTGTAAGATACTGATTGGCCGAAAACCAAAGTGACATCACAGCTCGTCTTTAGATGTTGTGTTGGTCGGTACCTCTGCAGACTCATCAACATCCTGGAATAGAGAAGAAGAAGAAGAAAATAGTATGAGAGATATGAGGTAAGTGGACTACATTTATAATAAAGGGAGAAATATATAAAGTAGCGGTAAAAATACAGACCTCATCACCAGTGTCGTCATCTTCCTCGTCAAACTCATCTTCCTCCTCATTACTTTCAGTCTCAGGCAACACTCCTCCATCGTCCAGGAACTTAGACATGGTCTCCAGATCCCTTTTTCCATTGTAGGTGACCACCTAACAGAGAGAAAATTAAGAAATGATGGAGGGCGGGACGGGAAATAATCAAAAGCGCTTGAGTAGCTGAACATGTGTGTACGTTTGAATATGCAGGCTACCTTTTTGCCATCAGCTGGGAAGTATTTGAGAGTTGGGTATCCCGAAATGGTTAAAGACTCCAGCTCGTTGGCCGCGGCATCAATCTTGGCTATGATGATGTCATCTCTGTCAGCATACTTTTCGCCCAGCTTTTCCCAGATGGGAGCAAGTTCCTTACAGTGTCCACACCATGGAGCATCTATACACACACACATACACACACACACACACACACACACACACACACACACACACACACACACACACACACACACACACACACACACACACACACACGCACACGCACACACAGCAATTTGATGAATGAGTGAACACAGAGCAGGTCATTATTTAGGTCAAGAGCTAATGGTTTTATGGTAAAAAATGGTTTCGAAATTGGAGAGGGAGACTTTAAAATTCACAATAATAAAAGGTGAGTTGATTTTGCTAAATTCCAGTTGAGTTTTTTCAGTGCAGACAGACAGACAGACTTACAGAACTCCACAAAGACGTTTTTGGTCGGGTCCAGAGCAACGGACGCAAAATTCTTTCCCACCAGGACTTTGACTGGTTCTTCATTCCAGTCCTCTGGGATCTCCTCAGACTTATAGTAAGGCTGCACCACGAAACGAGATTATTAGTTATTGGATCTAATGCTGCAGTGTGACTGAATATCAAACTCATGGTTGTTTGTTACCTTGGCAGTGCCCCCAACAACATCCTGGCACAACTGTCTCAGTGAATCTATGGTGAGATCGCCGGCAGCGATGCTGAACTTCTTCCCTGTTTCCATGTTGATGAGGCGCACGGTGGGGGCGTCTTTCTCGGTCACGCCGAAGTAATTGAGCACATTAGACAAAGCTGCTGCTACGTCAATCACAACGAACAGCATCTACATAACACACACACACACACACATACACACACACACACACACATAAAGAGGAGACAACAAAAGCAAAGATAATAAGGTTAAATTGAAATTTATGTCACTGACTTTCTTTCAAAGACATACTGTACTTGCCAACACACACACACACACACACACACACACACACACACACACACACACACACACACACACACACACACACACACACACACACACACACACACGCTACCTTGCCCTTGAACTCTTTGGCAATGGGCCTGGATTGGTCCACCAGGGCTGTCTGACTCTCCGCAGAGGAGTTGATGAACAGCAGGCTGTGCAGATGGATGCCAGAGTTGAAGATCCGCTCTGCACTCTGAAAACAAATACATACTGTATGATATAACTTCAATATAATTTTACATTTGATTTAAAATTTCTAAAAATGTGTGTGTGTGTGTGTGTGTGTGTGTGTGTTACCTCCTGGCTGAATGGGATGATCAGCTCCAGGCTGTTTTGCTGAATGAAAGTGGTCAGATTTTTTGGGTTCAGCTCCCCTTCTTCTGACAACGGAAAGTCCGCTCTGACTTCGTCAAACTAAAACACACACACACACACACGCACACACACACACGCACGCACACACACACACACACACACACACACACACGCACACACACGCACACACACGCACACACACACACACACACACACACACAAATACATTGATTTATCAGTCCAAGTTATCCATATTTGAAAACTGCTAAAAATTTGTAATTCATTTTCAAACAAAATCGCCAAAAATAAGATAAATAGTTAGTTTTTGCGTTTATTTGCAGTTTTTTTTTCTCTTTGCAGTCGTTTTGAGTCTCTTTGTAATTATTTGATTGACTTTCCATCAATAAATGTCCCTTCAGATGCTCTGACCCTTGCTATGTTCATTATCCCTCCTTCGATGTAACACAAACAAGTTGTTGTGCATAAAACTGAATCATGACGCAGGATGAAACACAAACAAATAATATAATTTATTTGTATAGTAGTCCTGGCTATTTTCTGAAATTTCATTGACTAATTTCATTGACTAACTGAAATAATATTAATTCTTTAATCATTACAGTAGTTGCAGACCTAATCTTTTTCTTTACCTTCGACTATATGGCTAAATGTAACCCTAAACCTAACTTAAGCCTTGTCAAGATTACAAATCTAGATCCTAAAGTTAGAAAATCTTTTTAAAGAAGTATGAATCAGCAAAATATCCTCATCTTTCCATCCTTGTGAGGACATTTACTCCTCAAAAAGGAACACACGGTTTGCACTAGATGGCAGCAAAGCTAACATCATTTCAGCTTCTTGTTTCTTGTTTCGGCCTTTCAATAAAGCTCTTGACTATGTGCCTCTCAGTTAGTATCAAAACAAATTCATACCTTTTTGAAGAGCACCACTGAGTTGGCTTTAACTTCATACTTCTGGAAAACCTCTGGACTCGCTGACAGAGCAAACTCTGTGTCCGAAAGAGCCAAAGCGAGCGTCCTGAACACCTTGACCGCCTCACTTTCCAGATCCTGAAACAGATATAAATCAAAAATGTAAACGTGAATGTAAATATAAATGTGTGATCATATGATTTATCAGGAAGGGTAGATAAAATAGATAAACGTACATCAAAGAATCCTATAACAGTGATGTTATGGGACTCGATGAACTGAGCTGCCGAGTCTACCGAGTCGAGCACCGGAGCTCCGGGGCCCGAAGAACGCTTCATCCACTGGGTTATTCCCTCTATTGTCCTCTTACCTGGAACACACACACAAACACAAACAAATGAAGTCACTCCATATTCATTTCAGGTGCTTTAACTCAACAAGATGTAAGATAAAGATGAAAACAAACGGGACAGTATACCCTATAGAGATAAAGACTGGAAACAGGTGGTAACAGCTAAACTCTGTCCAAAGTTAAAAAAAAAAAAACAACCTGTAAAAGTCACAAAATAAGACATTATATGTTGTTTGTTTACTCCTTGTTTGTTTACTTATTGTTTGTTTACTTATTGTGAACACAGAGGGGGTTTACAGGGGGTTGGGTGCTGCTGGACTATTTATTTGCCCTTGTGCCTCAATTTAAATAAGTTGCTCTGATGTTCTTAAGAGAACAAAAATTTGTGTAAAAAAACTGTCATGAAATTAGATATTAATACTTTCTTTCACTTTCACTGAGTCATATCTTTTAACCAACTTCAATCCTGATCATAACTTCAAAATATTCACTCATTTTCAGAATTTGTTCAGAGTTTGTTTACACAACGCGACACAAAAACTTCTGTTTACTAAAAGCTTTTCGGCAAAAAAAAATGGCATGTATTTGCCCCACAGGGCATACATGAGAAAATGTCTAAATCTGGTGGAAAACAGTAAAAAATAATATTTTTGAAGCCAGGAATCTCGATTGAAAGCCTGATATAAGAGATATATGGTTTTGTATTGTAATTGTGGTTTTAATGGGTTTCAATGGGGACATTTTGCCCGTACAGGTCTGAGTGTCTGTATTTTTGCTACACTGTTTATTGTTGACTTATTAAAGGAGCAGAGGCTCCAAAATGATCTAAAAATGTAAATGTCCCAAGTGAGGCTCAGTGGTTAAATGTTTAGTCCCCTCAACAAAACAACAACTCATTCCTCCAGTTTCCACTAAGCTAATCACCTCCTGGGTAAAGCTTCACACTTAACACACACACATGGGAGTAGTCTCAATGTTGCCATCTAATTATCAAAGAAAATAAATAAATTAGTTAATCCCCCCCCACCCAAGACATTTTTAATCAGATGTTAAAAGAAAACTAAAAAATGAACTAGATGAAGTAAAATACAGTTGATTTGCTCAAACACTAAAGATATAGAAACAAATTGTTGATCCAATCAAATAACCTAGGCCATATAAAAGATGTTCGACAGGTTCAGCGTCTTCATCTGAGAACGTGGGAAGCAGCTTTACCGGAGTAATTATCATTTTATTGTTTGTGTTTACCGGTGTAGTCGATGGGGTTCTTGCGGTCTCCGTTTTTGAACAGTTTCAGAACCGGGAAGCTTTCGATTTCAAACTCCAGGGACAGCTCCGTCTCCTCTGTGGCCTCCACTTTGGCCAAACGCATCGCGGATCCCTCCTCCTTCAACTTCCCAGCAACCTCAGCGTAAATAGGCTCCAGCTTTTTACAGTGGCCACACCAGGGAACATCTACACACACACAAACACACACACACACAAATATGTAGTTGATCTCTTTATACAGCATGGAATAGATACTGAAAGTCAATCATCAAAGCAGCAGATATGCAGCCTCCACACAGGCCTCTGTTCTGTCCAGTTTTCTTTTTGTCGCTATCGCATGCTGAGATACACATGTAAATAAGCTGCTGATAGCAACAGTGGCAGTTTGGCTCAGCCTTTATCCACTTTACTCTTTTCCTTGTCAAGACCTGTCCTCTCGCAGTGCTGAGCTCAACTGTGGGAGAGTTGAACCAAGAGAGCATCTGGACGGGAGAGGCCACGTGTTTGCACGTTCGTAAGATAAGCCCGGCTCATGAGGGCTAGAGCAGAGAAAATGACATTTACACTGCGATAAATACTCTAAAATCAAGCTCTTGGTCATTCCTGAAGCTTTCGGTTGTATCCCATGTCCTTCTTCAGCTTCATTTGTGTTCCCAAGGATAAACTTACTGAGGAACTTAGGATGTACTTACAGAATTTAACCAGTAGATATTGATTCTCGCTGAGCGCTCTGGCAAAGTTGATGTTGTGGAGAACCATCACATTGTTCTCCTCCTCTATCTCCGTTGTTTTCTCTTTTTTTGGTGCATCTTCGGTTTCCTCCGCCTCCTCTCCTGGAGTCTCTTCTGTCATCTCCTTCGAGGAGTCTTCTTGTGTTTCTTCTTCTTCTTCTTCGGAGTCTGTGTCGTTAGCCCGGGCGCAGGAGGCCCCCAGCAGCAGGCCCAGCAGAGCCACGGTCAAAAGTGTGTGCGTCCTCATGTCGGCGTTTGTGTACCTGCTCTGGCGCCTCCTCTCAGGTATGGACACACACTGTACATGTGTCACTGAAAGTTTGTACCTTTATGTCTCTATGATGGATGGTGTGTCAAAATTTCACTGGCCTTCCCGGTCATCCAATCAGACGGTCGGCCTGCAGGGGACTCTTTCCAGTCTGAACCAATCAAAAGCTGCCCTGTAGATTCAGAATTGGGAAAACTGACTTTGCTCTTCAAGAACTCTTCCTCTCCTCCCTCTTCATCTTCATCTTTTTCTAGATTATTTTCTTTATTTTGTCTTTAGCCCACCAGATGGTAGCAGCATGTACAGATGTATACTTCTTTAATTTGTCACTCCTCTCCCTTCGTCTTATCAGATGCGTATTTAACTAAAAGCATTGAGAGTTATTATGTGGATTTCTATCTCTCCCTACTTTACATGTCTCTTTTATCTCACTATTTCCGTTTGAAAAAGCAAACACTTTCCTCTCTCTCTCTTCTCTTCTCTTTACCGTTGAACAGAAAAGACAGGACTCGAGAAATCCAGACTTGAGGGCTATTTGGAAATAAACAATGTCAGTAACATGCTACATGCTGTTCCAGGGATGTTTATGTATTTTAATCCCATTTAAAGGCTCTGTTAACCCAAATTAGTGGGTCAAAATTTGGTCAAGTGAATTTTGTTTGTGCTGCTTTTTAATTGCATCACATGATCTTCCACAGCAGATGGAGTTAGTTGTCATTTAATTGCAGTTATTAAAATATCATTTTTTTATTTTGCATTTTAAGGACTTTTTGTTGAGAAAATACATTTTAAAGAGCTTTTAAAAAAACATCTTACCAAGTCTTTTCTCTCTATAATCAATCCCTTCAAAATTAAAATCTTCTTAAATAAAATAAAATCAAGATTTATTTCGAGATGTGTGTATCTTGAAACATGAAAGAATTAGGGACATTGTGTTACAATTGCAAATGTAACTTGACTGTAAGAAATACTTAAAACAAGTTGATTTCCAGTAAAAACTTGATGAAAACAGATTTTTATGAATTTATGAATTTAAAAGGGGTACTCCATTATGTGCACTGGTGGCCTGGGGGGGTTCAAGGTCCTGACCATAGACCGCCCCCGGCTTGACAGTGATAAAGGACCACTGTTGCACGACATTCTCAATCTCTGTCCCCCATTTTATTTCTTGTCATCTCTCTACTGTTGATTCTCTAATTTACAGCATAAATACCACAACACCAAACAGTGACGTCAGGAAGTCCTGAAGTACAACCGGTACGTCACAGCAGCAACGTGAGAAGTTGAAGCACTAGAGGTCAGCAAAAACTAAAAAGAATGAGCAATTTTCAATTCCTGAAACTATTTGATTTGGCTTCAACAGCGATGTCTGCATGACCAGATACCACGAGAGGTAAAAAAAAAAAAAAAATATATATATATATATGTTTTTTTGTAATTTTGGGCAACTGATCCTTTAGAATAAACATCGCATATATGATAAGCTGCAGTGACAAGCTGCCAGAAGAAAACTGAGCACAACACATTTTTTATTTGTTTTTTTTTTTCCTTATTTTATTAAACTTTTTACAAGTATCTATCCAGGTTGAAAATGATGTGAATAAATCTGTGAGTCCCCGCAGGCTGCTTAATGCTGCATATGTGTGTTCTCCGTCAGTGTGTGTGTGAGCTCTGGGTTCGGATCCCAGTATGCCAGCAAGTCGCTGAAGTCCAGCTGAGCGTTGTCGAGGGCGTGCGTGCTGTGCTGTGGGAGCGGGTTGCAGTGCGCGTGTGCGTTAGAGTCCGTGTGCGTGCCGTCCTGCGCGGGTGTGTCACTGCGTGTGTGCGTGATGTCGGGTGTGTTGCTGAAACTGACCAGAGAGCAGCAGGGGATGGGCTCAGTCCAGAAGCTGAGCGGGAGAAGCCGCTTGATCATCGGCCGGCTGCGGCCCTGACTCTGGCCCCTTTGGTTGAACAGTTCGGCCAAGGGCCCCAAACTGCTGTTGCCCTTAGCAACCCCGACTCCTCGGTCATCGGCACCAGTCACCAAGCTGTTTTCTTGCTCCTCCGGGCTTCCCGCTCTTGCAATTTTCAGCAGGTCGTCATAGTAACGCAGACGCCCGCTGGTTGTGACGGAGACCGAGTCGCTGTAGATGTCACAGGCTTCTTGATCACCAGAGCAGCGACCGAAATACCGCTGGACGTCACGGCTGATGAGATCCGCGAACCTCAGCAACTGCTTGGTCACATCCAAAGCGTAGTGGGCAGGATTTAAGAAAACCTCCAAGCATTCCTCCTCTTCCTCCTGAGCTTCAGATTCTTCATCCTCCTCCTCCTCCTCCTCCTCGTCCACCTCTCTTTCTTCCTCATCTTCCCTCATCTCCGTTTTTTCCTCCAGCATCTCCACATCTTCGTCTTCCTTGCATGGAGAGTGCTGGAATATCAGGGGGAAGTAGGCTGGAGTCGGGGCCTGAATGAGGAAGTTTCTAATGACGCCTGCCGCCATGTCGGCTTCTCAACACTGGAGAGTCACAGAAGGAAAAAAAAAAAGTAAGATTCAATACTGAAAGCAGTTTGTTGATGAGGATAAAGAATTAAAAGATGTATTACCGTAGCTGCCAGGTTCAGGTGAATCTGTGTTGAAGTCTGAGGAAAGGTCTGTCCTGCGTCATTGATGGATCTACTTTTCTGTACGTGTGTTTGCATATGTAATACTGGACCGCCAGGTTCGCCACTGAATATATACCTCAGCACACGGCCGCAGACGCGTGTGTGTCTCCCGTAGGATGAGGTAGCTTCCAGAACAAATATTTGCATGCCGGATTGGCCAAACACACTTTGTTTACTTTATCACTGGGCAACCGGGGAGGGGGTCCAGGGCTAATGGATCCTCTGCTAGGAGATGATGGAGAGTCGTTATACAGACACACACACAAACATCATTGCTTTTTTCCGTCCCTGTTATCAGGCTAGTTAAAGGATAAAAGAGCGTGAAATCAAATCACATGCCGTTTTGACTTCTAAAGGGGAACACTCTGAACCCACATCGGCAGACTGAGCTACAGGACAACCTGGTCGGAGCTGGATCTGCTCTAAACACGACGCACCGTAACGTTCTTTAAGTGGGGAAGCATAAAGACACAACATCCAACAAGAGTCAACCACGTCAACCACGCCAACCACGTCAACCACGCCAACCTTCCAAACCGCCAATCCTCGTCTTCGAAAAGAGGATTGTGTGCTCAGACACACCCGTGGCTATTAACTGACTTGGAAAGAGTTGGAAAGGCTGTTGGAAGACAGAAGCAGGGGCCGTTGGATGAGGCGAACAACGTGCCCTCGAGCAACAAACTGCTACAGATGA